>VZTN01036281.1:204498-223670 GCA_013400515.1 Erpornis zantholeuca | reverse complement strand
TCTCTCAGATACAGGGCCTGGTGTGTTCACTGAAACTGCAATAAGACTTAGCTTTTGGGCAGTAACTCCTGGCTGTGTGGGCAGGCAGCTGAGAGTAATAACCTCTTAAATTATTCCAGCTTACATTGCAAGAACTCACTTAGAAGTACTCCGCATTATCCTGGGCCCATATTTTCTCAGGTACATTTGCTGTTGGGAGGCTTCGTGTACAGTTTGCACCTGCGTACATGTGGTCATTTGAATTCTTATCTGTGCATGAAAACACCAAAATGAAACTGTCTTGGGTGCAGTGTGGGTGGATATACATCGTGGTGCTGATAAATGTCCTGAAGCTTTTAGAAATCCTGTTCCTCTGTCTTTGTAAGGTGGCTGGGAATAGGACCATGTTCCAGTACCTGGCTGGGAACCTTGAGATGGCAAATAAAAAGTTAGACATTTCTCTCACACCAGAGGTCCACAACACGCCAGGCTTTGGACATACCATGTAAACCCCTTCAGGTTTCCCCGGAGTTCTCACTGAAAGTAAGATACTTCTTCTTCTCTCTCACAGGACCTGGGAGCTCTGATGTTTTCATGATGCCATGCTCACAAACCCCCACCCCTGCCTTGCTGCATGCTATTCAGAAGCTTACCTGTAAGCCAGGTTTGGCATCTGTGCTGCTAGTTCCAGCTCACAAGTGAAGCTGTACTGTTCAGAAATCAGTTCAATTATCAGTATCTGTGGAAAATGTCTCATGGCATGAAGACACTGTGGATTAGAAGGTAATGTCTGCACAACTGTGATGTTTGTGGGTTTAGGTTGGTTTGCTGGGATTTTTTTGTTAGACGCTAAATGCTGTGTTATAATCCCTTGCAATTACTATATTCTTAGTAGAGGCAACAAAAAGATTAATAAAGTTATTTTGGACTAATTATTAAAAGACTGAAAGCAACAGTAATGATCATGGTCGAAGTGGGGGCAAGCAAGAGCTATGACAATCCACATCCCTGCTTACCAGCTCCTCCTCTGCTGATCTAGTCCTTCATCAAAAGCTTTCAAATAGACTTTTGAAGTCACATTGACCACAGTGGACTCACAGAATTCTCTCAATGGCTTTTACTTGCTGCCTTAATTATTGGGATTTTCTTAATAACTTGAGGTTTGATTGAGGCCTACATCTTTTCCAAGTCTAAGTCAAAATATTATTTCCCTAGATTTTATGGTTTTGAAAAGTATTAATGACTAAACAGCTGTACTTGACATTTCTTTTGGGATGGAGGAGAAACTGACTAGTGGTTTTCCATAATAGATATATCTATTCAGGAAATGTCTGTTGGAAGCAGAACTTCAAGGTTTATCTTGGCATATCCAAACTGTCACTTGGAAAGAATAGCTTCATTCATGGCTCTAGATTTTGTTGTTGCTAAGAGTTCTGTGCTTGCTAAAGCATAGTATATGCATATAAAGGACAAAAATACAGTTTCTGTGGAATTGAAGACGAGATTTCGCAAACAGTTGTCCAAATAAATAGTTAACATATGTCAATCCTCAGCCTCCACTCATGTTCATATTTCTCACAGTTGAAGCCACACAGGAACCATGGTGAATACAAGCAAATCTCAGCTAAATCTTAGTGATTGAGAGTGTAATCAAATCAGTAAAAATACTGACCTGATTTATGACAGCTTGAGCAATATTATTCTCAGGTTGGCACCTGGAACTGGAGTTCCTTTACAAAATCTGACAACTGCAAGGACAATAATGTCAGCTTACTTTAACTCATAAATGGCACCTCCTTTTTTCTTTTGGATGACTTATCAACTTAGTTTTCTGTTTCAATTTCAGAAAAGGAAGGTGATTTCAGAAAGAAAGGTAACACAATCCAAGTACATATTGAAAGGGCTGATGTTTCACTTTTTTCTATAATGTTCATCTGCCTCTACCTTGAAATGTTTCTGTTTCCCTCCCTCAGCCCTGAAGAATTCTGGTAATGAATGTAGGTGAATTAATCAAAGAAATAAAAGTAGTGAACTTTTGGAGTTTTGGATTGGGGTGTGTGTGGATTTTCAATGAAACTGTGGATGTAGAGGTAGGTATCTGGTGCCTAACAGCATTTCAGAGGTACTGTCCCAAGGATATGGTTTAGTGGTGGACTTGGCAGTGCTGGGTTAATGGCTAGAATCAATGATCTCAGTGGTCTTTTCCAACCTAGTGGTTCTGTGATTCTAGGGTTTGCTGTAGACCACCTGCACTGATTTTCAGGGCAGGCCTGCAGTGCCTCTGCTGCACAGCAGTCGAGCGTTCAGAAAGCAAACTTGCTTTCTAATTTTCTCGCTCGCTAGCAAACTGGCTCTTGAGAATCAGCTAATGATAGATCGTATATCTGAAGTTGGCACTGCACTGTGGATTGCAGCCATAGCATTAAAAGCCTTTAAAGGTTGAGTGGCTATTACTGATCTATAAAACATTATTGCATAGCAATTTATTCCACAAAACCAAAATGACACAAGCAGAAACTGTATTCATTATATAAACAGCACTCTTCCACAAACAGGATTGACATTCTATAAGCAGCACACATGCAGGAACGAGAATTTTATGAAACAAACCATGAAAGGAACAAACTGTTACAGAGTGATGTAATTTCAATAATTTTGTAGTGGGGAATTTCCACCCACTATGCGTGAAAGCAAAAGTACACATAGTCCTGCGTGCTCATTATGTATTTATTTCTTTGATAGTGGCAAGCATATGAGCAGGTGAAATGATGGCTTTGTGTCCTTTCTGGTATTCCCTGGCCATTCACAGAGAGTCATTTCTTCCTAAAGTTAGGAAAAAGAAAATTTTAATTTTGATAATTAATATGATTTCTATATTGGAAGAAAACTAACATTTTATTTAAAAAAAAAACCTCACAAAAATGGAACAGTTATTTAATTGAGGCTTTTTTTTTTTTTCTCCAGCAGTAAAAAGTAAGCTCATTGAGAGGAAAATTGCATGATAGCTTACAGTAGATTTCTTTTAGACAACAGTAATGGAAACTGTCCTTTTGAATATAATTACATATGTGAACAATCAGGGAGATCTGCCAAAGTTTTCACTGCTGGGAAGTTAATCTTTCATCTTTTCAAATATTTATTTATAGATCCAGATCACTTACAGGAAGAACAACAGCAGCTATGGTCTCAGTGTTCTAGAAACTTGTACATGTATATATATATATACACACAAAAACACACATAACAGTATCCCAGACTCACAGCAGAAACTTCTGTATTGCTAAAACTCAAATCAGGCTCATATTTTCCATTTCCAGTTTTGAACAACTTTTGTGTTATGCTTCAGTTTTTACTGATTTACTAGGTTCAGACACTGCTTGTCATTCAAATCTATGTTATTCATACAAACAAGTCTGAATGTCAGATATTGGAAGGTCATTTTTTGGCACTCCAATCTGGAAAGATGTGAACGAGTTGGAAAGAATCTGAAGGAAAGTAACAGAAATGAGTAGAGGTCCAGAAAACATAACCCATGTGAAAAGATTGAAGGTACCAAGGTTGTTTAGTCTAGAGAGGAGCAGAGAGAGGGGGAATATTTTAATAGTTTTCATATATCTAATAAGAAGCTATGCTTATATATTTCCAAGATGATGGCTGATAAAGCAAGAAAGAAGGATCCTAAACTGTGCTAAGTGAGAGACTGATGAGACACTAGGAAATTCACTGTAATGGCATGGAGAGACAAGCACTGGAAGAGTGCTGGAAACTTGATCATCTGGAGATTTTAAAGAGCAGGTTAGGAAAGCATCAGCCAAGAAACATTGGAAGGGGGGTAGTGGAAGGAATGAAAGGGTTGAACTAGGCAAACTTTTGACAATCTTTTGAAAATTCCTTGTTTCTGGATTACATTACCTCACATCCCGGACTGCTGAAGTACCTTTGCTAACTTTCCAGGCATTCAAGATAGCCTGGAGACAGATGTCATTTTCCAGATCAAAATGCACCAGTGGAAAAAGTTACCTTCCCATGTTGTTGCATGCAGGAGAGCATGCCATTTCTTTGTTCTGTCATTCCAGTTAGTTACCACAGTGGCTTAGGTGGACACTCCAAATCCATTTCAGTAAAAATGACTAAATTAGTAAAGACATTTTTGAAGTGGGTATGTGAATCTGGCTATCTCATTTGACTGAGCAGCACTTGTCAGTATGTATCCAACAAGATAATGATAAGCAGGAGGTGAATCTGAGCTATTTGAGCACATTTTCTTCTTCCCTCTTATGAGTTTGCAGACATTGCTCATAATTGTCCCTACTAACCTTGGTGCTTTCCCACCTGACCTTTCCTTCAAGGAACAAATATCTTTCCTGTCCTTGCAAGTGCTCAAGGACAGATTGGGTTGGATTTTGAGCTACTTAATGTAATGAAAGACATCCTTGTCCATGGTAGGGGGTGTTGGAACGAGATGATTTTTAAGGCCCCTTCCAACCCAACACTACGATTCATGCATCATGGGTTGTACCTTTGACATCTTTTACCAGACATAAAGTTAATATATATTAGGATAAGTTACAGTCTTTAGTGTGTAGTGCAAGACACACTGGAGTTGGAGTCTCAGAAAAAAATGGGCAAGGCAGATAATGTTTTATCATTTTTTCAGATATCATGTTCATTTTGATATATTGCCTTTCTGGCAAACTGGGTCCATCCTTTGGGAATTACCAGCATGAAGCTTATAAGATATTATACACTACAGAGTAAGTCCAAGAAGTTATAGTGGCATGTTCTCAACTGCCTCTTGATATCTGGAGGGTAATTTGGACATCTCAGTTCTCTGCTATCTTATACTTAAGATATAACTTTAGATTCTGGGGAAGAATACAGAGATTGTTAAGACAATGATCAAACAGTACTTCCCAGATGCTTACACTGAGACCTCAAAAGAGCTTAGAGGTTGTGTACTTCACCTTTTGATGCCTGTATTTGGGTCAGACCATCAGACCATGCTGGGTACCTGGCCCTTCTCTTCAGCAATCTCACATTGGAGGGGGTTCAAGTGCCCATGAGCCAGGCAGAAAGCCACAGCAGCTGGCTGGGAGGAGACACAGCTGCATTGCCCTCTCCTCCTCTTGCTACCTCGGGCAAGGTAAGAGTCATCACCTCCTGTAGTTTTGAAACAAAGACAAGGGAAATGTTTGGGACTGTGAATTTTGAGGAAGACAACAGAACAAGCTGTATTCATCCCAGCATACAAGATAAAAATCTTCCCCAAAAAGCCCTTAATGACTTAGCTTTGTCCAGACTGTGGTGTGTTCATTTTAAGCATCTCATGCTCTGACCTCATTGGAGGAGGCAATATTTTGCAGGACTAGAGGTAAGATGTTGATGAAAAATCTGATGAAAAATTTTAAAGGGATTGTATCTTCATTAATGGATGTCTTTTTAGAAACTATCTAAAAGAGAGTGGGGTAGGGCTGTATTCTAGACAAGAATAATCTTTGTATTGCACAGATATTTTGTTAAGGATCTCACAAAATTAGGGTTTAGCAATTGTTTGGCAATATATTCCAGACTGATAAGCCTGAGTCTTAACTGATAAAAGGCTAAAATAACCCCCAAATTTTCTTCCAGTTTTTTAAGAACTTGCATCCATCTGCCACATCTCTTGTTCTGAACCTTCTGAACCTTGTTCTTGTACCTTGCATTTCTGGACCTTCTAAAAATCCCAGGTGTGTATAAGCATGACTAACTCAACCTTCATCTGCTCTGTGATCCATGTAGGGCATAAGTTCCTTACATCACTGTCATGAAGCCAAAGGGCTCCCTTCAAACTAAACATGCTTTTTGTGTGGGCATAATGCCATCTTTAAAGGATAATGCCATCTAAAGATTTTATTGCCTTTCCATAACACTGTTTGGATGATGCAGAGGGATATTAAGCTTTGTGTCCTTATAAAAAACCAGTAATGTAATGGAAGATGAAAATGGATTCCAAACAGGCAAACTTTTTACAAGAGATCCTCAAGATTTAGAATTGTCCTGGAATATAGCACGACCCTGATCCTCTTGATTTAAAGATTTAAATCTGCTGTTTTATAAAGATACTTTGCTAATTTTGCAAGAGACACTGAGCAAAGTTCCATCTTTTGGTGCTGGTTATCTACTTTTAAAGGCAAATGTGTGCAAAGGTGCATTTCATCCAGACTAGAGGTTGAAATCCCTGCCAGATAGTGCATAACACTAATGAAGATCAATACAATTTGTTCAGAAATAGCTTTAAAAATGGAAGATGGTTCCAGTCTGTAAGTCCTCAGTTCACAAGCTTACCTACAGTTTACAGATTTAGTCACATTAATCTAAGGAAATTTAACAAGATAATTAAAAGTATATCCACTGTTTCTTTTAAACAGTTCCTGTCATTTGTAAAGCAGTTCTGGAAACACCACGTGACAAGATAGAACTTAGAAATCAATGGCAAAAGTTGTGTGGCAAGGGAAAATAGTGAAACTAGTATTAAGAAGGAAATTATTTTGCATTTATACTGGTCAAAATCAAAAAACATAGCAAAATCCACTACTTAGAAACCGTGTTACTAAAATATTTCAGCAACAGAGCCAAGGAGTAAGTGACTTCAGAAAATAAGAAATAACTCTTGTTTTGCTCAGGAAAGAAAGCCAGCTCCTTTACTTGAAAGAATTTAATAACTTGTCACTTGTGCATAACTTGCAAGTGGAAAGAGATTTTGAGTATTGTAGAGACATGTTTTGTATGATGAGCAGCCTCCGCCCAGATGCAGTTTTTGAGGGCAGGGAGGGGGTGCAGTGGCAGCATTCTTTGTCACCATTCACACTTCAAACAGGACATATATGGGAACAAGAATAACACTGGTGCTGTTCTGAATGTATGTTAGAAAGCACCAAAGTGGATATAATTTATCCCTATGGCATCCGGATGCCATGGAAACCCACCTCATATAAGCCAGGATGTTTCTTTTATGATTTAAATTCTGTTTCTTCTGGCTCACATGAAGCATATGAACACCACCAAGGGAGAATTCACATATAAACTACCAAAGGCTTCTCAGCAATTTCAAACATTTTTTGACGTGGCAGTTATATTTCTACGATTCCTGTGTACAGTTTCAACCCTTTAGATGCTTCAAGAAGAAACAGAAAACTCTTTTATGTAAAACTTTATGTAAAGCTTTCTCTATGACATTTTACACAAAACCAGATTGCACTGTACTTCCACTGGATGGATAAATGGCCAGGACAGAGGGCGTAATGAAGATAATATTTCCCTACCGTGTGACAAATTAGAAGGTTCTAAACATTCTTAAAATATTCCTTAATGGTTTAAACAACCCTTTATTATATCGTTTTTATCATGGTTCTCAATATCAAAAGGTTTTCACTTGTTGTGAGAAAGAAAATTAGATCATTTATATGCTAAAGATAGCATAAGATAGTTGTGCTGTTGGAAATCTATTGGATGAGCAAAGTTTAATTTCTTTTTTTTTTTTGGGTAAAAGAGAGTGGCTGCATTGAAGATTGAATTTTCTGTAATACACTTAGAGTTCATTGGGCAACAACTGGAGATTTGATCAGCTTTCTGGTATTTTTTCAGACAGAAATTAATCAAGTCACCAGAACTGCCTCAGTCCTCCCATGAAGTTTCTGTGGCTGAGTTCCGTGGCTGAGTTCTGTGGGTTAGCCTTGTGCTGCAGAAGACAGACTTTGTCTCCCAATCACTCATCATCTTTCAGCTGTGTCCTTCAGCTTCTTCACAAATCTAAAATGAATCTTACTGTGTTGAAGCTTAGAAAACTCTCTTCCATAAAAGTGTTTCTTGTTAGGAGATGACTAATCCTTGCCATCTCTTCCTTCTTGTGCTATGAGGAACTTCATAAAAGGGTAGAATGGTTTGGGTAGGAAGGAACCTTAAAAATCATCTAGTTCCAAGCCCCTGACAGAGACCCATTCAACCTGGTCCTGAACACTTCTAGGTATGGGGCATCCACAACTCCTCTGGGCAATCTGTTATTGTGTCTCACCCTCTCAGTAAAGATTTTCTTCCTAATAGCTAATCTAAACCTTCACTCTTTTGGTTTGAAGCCATTTCCCCTTGTCCTGTCACTACACATGTGTAAATAGTCCTTCTTCAGTTTTCCTGTAGACCTTCTTTAGGTACTGGAAGGCTGCTACAAGGTCCCCCTGAGACTTCTGTTTTCCAGGCTGAAAAAGCCCAATGATATTAACCTGTCTTTATAGGAGAAACTCTCCATCTGTCTACTCACCTGGGTGAGCCTCCTCTGGACTCATCCCCACAAGCCAATATCCTACCTGTGCTGGGGACTGCAGAGCTGCACGCAGCCCTTTGGGTAGTGTCTCATGAGAGCAGAGTAGAGGGGCAGAACTGCCTCTTTTGAGTATAGCTTCCCCTGGTGCTGATGTATTTTCCTGTGTCTCAGTGCTGCAACACTTGCATTCACAGGTATTCTGTTTCTTCACTGTCCACAACAGCTGCACTGATGGCAGTGGTTCGTGTGTGTATGTATAAATACCTGGGGGGAAATTGACTGCCATGCTTAATGCTCTGGAACGCTTTGACAATGATAACTGCATATTTATTTTTGTGGAGGTTGATCAACAGCTATTGGCAAGGTGTAGGGATGGATTGCTTCTGTCAACCCAGATGGAGCTCAAAGCAGAGTTTATTCAACAATATTTAAAAAATATTTACACAAATGTTTTCTTACAAATTCTGAGAATAGTCTATGTTGACTACAATACACACTTTGCCTTCAAAGGCTGTTTTTGGTAAAGGCCTCTCTTCATTCTTGTTTTACTCCATTCCCCTGCCATTGCCAAGTCTCTTTCAGAGGACCTCAGGGGTTGGCTACCACAACTTGGATGCTACCACCCCTAGCAGTCTGCATGAAGCTCTTTTGCCAAAGATGATGAGCAGAACAGTGCATGGGCCCACATGTTGGCTGCTCCAGTTTACACTGAAGCAGCTGATGGCAGTGAATTGACATTAAATGCCGAAGTGCAAAGCCTGTAGTTTTCTGCAGGGTATCTTCTGTGGTACTCTTGGTGACCACCAGCAGAAAGAAAGGCAGGTACAGAACAGAGGACACCCATAACATCTTTAGTCACTTCAGCAGCTGATAGTGAGCGTGATCATCTGTCAGAGTAGCTGTAGTGTGAGCTGCCACTGCAGGTTGTATAGATGTATCTGGGCAAGCTTTGGAGTAGCTGCCTTGGATACAGTCCTACAAATAGCTGAGGCAGCACAGGGTTCAGGGCAGGCTCCACTTCCAGTTATTTATTCAGCTTCTTCCACGGTTTGCATAACCCAGGCTGAGAGCTGTGCTGCCATAGCTACACAGTAACACCACTCCTGCGAGTTTAAAGTTAGACTGGGCTTGTGTGCGTGAGCTCCAGCCGTGGCTCCACACAGACCAGCTCTGCCTTTATTTGTTTGTTTCAATACTCCAATGGGATCTTCAGGCCCTGCTGCAATAGAAATAATAATGAATCATTAATAACTTCTGCTGAATCATTTGAAAACTATTCACTGTGCAGTTGATGTTTATTTATTAGTGCAGAGTAGGTGATGCAACAAAAGACAGCAAACAACATGAGCTGTGGACTGTTTTGTTTCAAGTTATTGAACATTTTCTTCTGGGGATAATTATGTCTTAAAATGAAAGCAAATTATATGCATTTGTGGTTGGAAAAGTTCCCCTTGTGTCCAAATATCTTCTGAAAGTAGCTTTGTTTATTAGTCTTGGTATTATTTTACTATTAATGAAATGCTGATAAAGTGTCTGGAGAGAAGTGAATTGTTTCCAAAATAGAGTTATGAGAAGTCAGAACTGGGTATGTTCCGTCATTCTGTTAATATTTCTATGGGTTTTTGGCATAAATTCATGACAACCTCCGCTTTTGGGTCCAAAACAGCTAGATGGAGCTCTTTCCTCTCTAATTAACAGGAAACCATCTTAAAGAACTAATTAAAAAATTTTGGACCAATCTGCCAATGAAAATATTCTCATTTTTTAAAATAAGATAGCTCTGAGTAAGAGCTATGTAGGAAGGTTTTGCAAGATTAGATCCAAAGGCTTAAACTGGAAAGATGTTAATGATGATCATGTGAACAGAGCTGATTCTGCAGTGCATGGACAGGCAAAAAAAAAAGAATGAAATATAACTTGAAATTTTCCTGTCAAGCAGTATCTCTGTCATATATACACATAGATACAAATATTGAATTCGATGATAGAATGATCTTTCTCTGTCTCTGACCCAATGAACCTAGACAGATGCCAAGTGTATTCGCTAGTGAAAACAGCTAAGATGCTGCTTGTAAGAAGCTGTGTTGAAACAAACCATGTAGAGGTCCTATGATCTAAAATACCATGGCCAAGAGAAGACTAAACATTTTCTTTAAAATCTACAAAGCAAGGCAGCAGTGCCCTAGTTGCTCTTGCTAGGTTAAGAAAGTCTTCCCTAGCATGGATATGTTTCCTTCTGTCAACCCTCAGGAAATAAAGATAAATGAAAATGGAGAACTATTTGTTTTAAAAATATGCACAGTAAAAATATTAATAATCTATATACATTTAATTAGTTATCACATTGCTGAAAAGTCAACTAATAAACAGATATAGGAGGACATTTATTCTTTATTTTTCTTTTCAATACACACAGCTATGCTGGATTTACACTAAAACCTCTCAAAATCAATGGAAGATTTTCCCACTGATAGGGGCAACTAGAAAAAAACTATATCTGTAATTGCTTTCGCAAACCACTGATCAAACTCCACTCTTGAAACTGTGTTTCTGCCAACTACTATGGCATCCTGGTTATTACAGGCACACAACAGAGCTGTCTGCTTCTGCTTTGTTCTCCCCTTCCTAGTCTATTACCATGAGCTGGTGGAGGGAACAGAGTTGCAGTGACACTTTGTGGCACCCATGCATCACCCCAGCTTCAGAGCACACAGGTGTTTTCCAGAGGCCACCTTGACCTCCTGCTCCATATTCTGTCTGTGCCCTGGACCTGGTCTTCCTAGGAAGCCAAAGGATGCTGGGTACACTCGCTTGCCTTAAGTACCTCCATTGCCATGGCCCAGGATGGAAGACTCCAAAGTGTACTTTGGGATTTTCTCAGCTTTACATGGCACTGTGGACCTGAAGGAGTCTGCCTGATCTGTATAATTTAGTCTCATGATGTTACAGTCAGTCACAAATTTTGTTCCTCTTTGCCTGTTCAACTCCAGCTAGCAACAGTTTTTGTTTCTGTGACACACAGGAAAGCTGTTACAGGATCTCACTGCAAGATTATAAACTTTCTACTCTCCCAATATAACTTACTGCTAGCCAATTTATACCTACTTTGTTTTATACAAGTATACCTGAAAACTTAAGTAGATCCTCCCTGATGCTAATTGAACAAAGTCATGCTGTGGCTACATTAGCAAATTAATTGCAGTAATACAACTGGATTGGAAGGCAAAAGCAGTCAGTGATGACACTCTTGTATTATACGTTTTACAGGCACATTGGAATTTACTTGGGATACGATTTATTTCAGTTGAATACCTCCGCTACCTCTGTGATTCAAAGTTTTCCAAAGGAAATCTATGCTTCAGACTTTTTTGCTGGATCTTTGGTTCCTCTAGGAAGCACCACTGTCTGTCTGCCTCATGCAGATAAATGCCACTACTCACAGGAGTTTCCTCTGAGTATTATCTGTCAAACATCAAACATATGAAAGTATCACTTCTGTTCCTGCTCATGCTGTGCAAGACACCACCTACACCTCTATCCACTTCCCTCCTCATAGCCTGCACAGTGTTTGCTGCTCTGTGCCACAGTCAAGGAGTGCATCCTGTGGCTTCAGCAGGAGAGCAACTGTAAACTGACACACACACAGATTTCTGTCTGATGAGTTTGCCCAGACTTGATTGATGTTGAATTGAGACTACTGGGACTGCATCACCATTGGGATGACTAGTATCAGGTATGAAATTTTCCACTGCAGTTGGAGCACCACCAAAAATCTCTCCTGTGAGCTGGCTTTGGGGTATTGCCATCCTGACATGTAACTTCTCAAGCTGATATCTGTATTCGAAACAGCAGCTGTAACCCTGCAGAACTTTGCAAGCTTCAAAGCCTGGTCTGTGGCTAATCAGTGTGGGATGGACAAATCCACCACAGGCAGGGTGCAGTGAAGCTCTCCAAGACCATTCTCCACAGCTGCTTCCTACATCCAGAGCAAATAACTGACACAAGCAAAATCACTGAGACCTTTTCCATTCAGGGGCTGCGTTACTGTGGGTGAGCTGTGGGAAAGAAGGACAGGGTACTGATGCCTTCTGCAGCTCTGGCCATCCAGTCAGAGGGGTGCAGGCACCATCTTCTCAAGCTGAGCAAGGATCATTCAGGACACTCAGGCCAGGTAGCAATGCTGCTCATCCGTGCATGACTGGATCATGGGTCTCTGCTAAGGACTACACTGCCAAGCATAGGAATGTTCCCTTACTGCAGTGAGCTTCTTACTGTGTGTGCCAGTCATTTCAGCAGCACACCGCAAGGTGGATGGCCACACAAAGCAGCCTTGATGAGAGTGCCCTCCAAATTATGGGTTCCTGCTGTGTCCTGCAGCACTGTGGGAGAACACATTTTGGACTGAAACTCTGAGGAACTGTTTCTTCAGAAAAACTGTGCTCAGCCTGTTGCACTCTGCAGGTGAAACACCTATGGTGACAGGCATGCAAGGGATGCTATCTATTCTTCGGGTGGAGAACATCTGAAACAAGATGCTTACATGTCACCATCTTTTCCAGAAATTAAACTTCATAATGGCAATCATAAAGTTTAAAAAAGAAGAAAAATACCGAAACGTCTTTTAGATCTGCTTAGTCCTCTTCTTCCTTGGGAAGAGGCTACAGTGGATTTTTGTAGACCTAGTGTTGAGCTTTAATTTCTCAACAGTGTCACTCAATACACTATTCCTTTTCAGCAAAGATGGTTACTCTAGTTAAGTCTTCTCTGGCTTTCTGCCTCCTATGATTTTTCTGTGTATCAGTATGTGCTTTGACTCAGTATGTCTCAGGAAACCACCCTCACTCTCCTGAGATGAGTCTCCTGCCCTCACAGGTCTTTCCTGGAGTAGCTGCTCTGGGGGATGTAGCAGCCAGAATATACATGGGATTCAGCTGAAAGGGATGGTGCGTGGGTGTGTTTTTTGCTGCTTAACAAAGATCTGACAGGAGAAGAGGGCCTTGAGGGTGGTTTGCTTGCATGTGGCACTGCAGGGAGCTGGCAGCAACACAATGGTGGGAGAGAAGCTTGTTGAAGGTTCTGTTAGTTGAAGCTGCTTGGGGATGGGACAATCAATAAATGTTCCAGTAGAAGATCTAGCTGGTCCTGAGCAGTGGGAAGGGACCCCTCAGCAGGAAGATTCTCCTCCCATGTCAGACAGAATGCTGTCTTTCTTCTCTGTCATTCTTTTCAAATTTTAGGAAAAGAATCTCCCATCTTTTCTGTGCCTTGGCTTTTGCCTTAAATGTTTGATTCACAGAGACTGAGCTCTTCCCACCTCACAAATTGCCCCAGTTTTTAGCCCCAGAGGGAACTAAAGCTGGAGTCCCAGCTTTGTGTGCTGGCCCTCCTACTCAGGAACCCTCAAGGGACAAGCTTTCCACAATGACACAGCCATTCAAGAAGCCATCATATCGTTCCCACACTATGGTGGGCCATCAATACCTACAACCCACAGTCCCTTCTCAGGCTCCTTGCTCTTATCCTACAGAAAAAAAATATGGCACATGCTGGGATGATGCAGCGCTTTAGCTCAAGGTGAAATACCTGTATGTAAGCAGAAATGGGTCATCTTCTGAGCTGACAGGCTGCATCACTTCCAAGGAGATCAGAGTGGTAGGGAAATTGGTGGGAAAACCCGCATGAAAGAACAACTTAGGAGCAAGGACAGAGGAAGAGAAACCAGGAAGAGAGGCAGGGAGTAGGAAAAAGCCCTGTCCAGGAGTGCAAACAACCCCCTGAGGAACAGTCCCTGACACCTGTCAGTTGTAACAGACTGCAGTGGGAACAATGTTGGTAAGAACTGATAAAAATGGCCAAGTAAAAATGGTAACACAGTGCCTGTATCTGCCTGTTGGAAAGGGGAAAGCAGTCACTGTGCTGTCCAGAGCTTTTTATGTCTCCACCAGGCTGTCTCCTTGACACTGCTGGGTATAAGTTCCTCTCTAAGTCCCTTTTCCTCCTTCTTCTCTTCCCAGGAACCTGGGTTTGAAGCTCTGAAGAAAGGTGGAGGAGCTGCTGTTGTTGTCACTTCTCCTGCTCCTGAGATCCCGGCCATTTTAAGGGAACGTGGAGGAAAGATGGAGGGGAGTGGTAGCCAACTGCTACCCCAGTAGCATCTTGGTGTTGTAAACACAGGCAAGCCTTTCAGCATGTAATTTTCAGTCTCATAACTGCGGACAGAAGCGGGAGCAGTAGTGTTATTGTGAATGGTACCATCTTCAGGTGATAATCCAGAGCTTACAGGAAGGGACCATGCAAGAGTGTCATCTTACTAAGCTAAGAAGGATGAATCACCACAGAGTGCTGTATTCACAGCTTTCCTGGATGTCTGGACTGAGCTGAATGCTCCTGTTGGGTGGCACTGGATGAAAAGTTTTGGATGTAGAGATAGTTGCTACATAAAAATTACTCCGGCAAACTTCAGACCTTGAAATATACTTTGCAAAGTGGTCAGATCACCAATGTGCTAAACCACAGCTACAAATACACACAAATACAGTTGCTAGAGGTTCACCTCTTCCCTTCCCTGCATGGAGATGTGAGTATGAAACTGTACCCATGCTCCAGTTAACCAGGACAGAGGGTAACTACTGAAGGTTATGGTGGGAGTGGCCGAAGCAGAAGACCCCCTGAATGTCCTCACATGCCTTCTGCAAGGTTTAGGTGTGGGCTCTGTATGTCAGTACTGGCCTGGTGGCACTGTGACACAGAGCTATGGAGGTTCAAACAAACAGCCAACTTTGAGGTGGACTCCCAGTCACAGAACTTTTAAAGCTGTCTGTGATGGACATAGACCTTCCCCTGTCCTCACAGTGTGATTATTTTCTTCAGAAAAACTATCTTTGCTCAAATTTCAAGC
Organism: Erpornis zantholeuca; assembly: GCA_013400515.1. NCBI lineage: Eukaryota > Metazoa > Chordata > Aves > Passeriformes > Timaliidae > Erpornis > Erpornis zantholeuca. Next base: position 208,497 of record VZTN01036281.1, on the reverse strand, counting down.
AACATTGCTAGCAAGCTGCTGATACTGCCACTATGTTATTCAGCTGTCCAAGAAATTTTCAGCCTCCTTATCGCACAGTTCGATGAAAAATGTCATACCCTCAAGTGTCTGTAAATCTTCCAGGAGAATGGGCAGGTGTCTGATCCTTTGACAGAAAAAGATTGCAAGTTGGAAAAGGAAACCATGGCAAGGTTGGACTGGTAGCCAAAACGAAAAGTAGCAAACCCAGGGATGCCTCTGAAATGTCTTTGCAAAGATAGCTGAGGCATAACTGTTGTTGATAAATAGAAAGACAGAGATGACACTTGTTCATTTGAATGTCAGAAGAGATGCTTTATGGGATATGTGGAAGAGTCAAGAGCCTCCTCACAGCACAGATATTTTATATAACACCTAGTGGCAATGTGGCCCACACCCTGGCTCAAAACCCACTGTCTCCATGGAGCATTGGAACACTTGTGAAATGATAATTTCATTTTAGTTTCCTCCCAGGGGAATTTAACTTGTGTGCACCAAAATCACATTGCCATCTGAACCAAGATGCAGGAACTGAGGCAAACAGGGAGTTGTCTTCAAAACTGCACAACTGTTTCAAACCAGTGTCCATGCAGAACTCTTTCCTCAGTCCCTGGAAGATGAGGAGAAACAAGCCAAGATTTTTAATGTCAGTGTCCTGCCCTTATAGGTGAGATGTAACGCTGCAGATTGGTGGAATATCTACAGGATCCCTGATCTATTTTCTATGTTCTACATTTCTATGTTCCTCTTCTGAGGAATTTGGGTCTAGGGATGCTTGTCAGCATCTGACCTGCACCAATATGAAAGTTGTTATCTGGACCTGGGAACTTGGAAGCATCTATGGGTCAGTAAAAAGGACATGAGCTGTAGGCTGCCTCCCCTGAACCTATGATGCTGCACTGAACTTGGATGACTTCTACTGCTCCCAAAAATGCCAAGTTTGATTGCAGACCTTCCTTCTTCTTTATATATAGAGGGTCTTTTATTTTATTTGGCAGTAAAAAATCCAAGAAGATGTCTCCCACAAGTCCTGTAGTATTGAAAATATTGAACAGATGTAATCTAAGTGATTGGAGACAATAAACTTATCCTGTTGGACATATGTGCTTTTAAAAATTTCTCTCTTTAAATGATACTTTTGGAACTGAATGAAGTAGAAGAAAAAAAAGAACTGGCCTTTTTAATTTCACCAAAGTGTAAGAAAGGGATCTAGTTAAAAATAAATTCTGTTACCTCTGTTTAGAAAGTATCTTTTAAAAGCAAATCTTTGAAATAGAATTACAATTAGTAGAATATGAAATTAAAGATTTCCAATTTGGTGTTTGGCATTTCCTCTTTAGTACTTCATATCTTCCAGTTGGATTAGCATCAAAGAATTATCACAAGATGTTTGCCTGAGGTTCAGCTACATGATCACATTGAACTTTTTCCTCACACCTGAGGGATTAGCAGGAGCATAAATCAAGAATTTTATCTACTTCAACCATTAAACACAAATATTCAATCATAATGTATCTTTTTACACTGTGTGATGATCAATGGGAGATTTTTGTTTAATTTTGTTCTTTTGATACATTACTTTGGAAACAAGATGCTCCAATATAGATGACTAATTGCTGAGATTTTGCGGACTATGAGGCACCAAAATGTTCTGAAATGCCTGACAAAGATATTTACAATCAGACCTGTTTAATCCCTAATCAATCATCAAGTCCCATTTCTATGTAGGCTAGAAGAATCTTCAAAAGGTGACAAAACACAAAGGTGACAGGAAACCACACAGTCAGATATTTGAATGAAGTAAGGAGGTATTATCCAGGTCTGAGTGATGCTCTGCAAAACAAGGAAGAGTAAATGTCGGTTCGGAATTCAGAAGGGCAGATGAGAAATAGTATTGCATGCTGCCCTCTCCTTCCCCTGTTAACAGTAGTACCTGGGGTGAAGAGTCCCTTGATATCCACGGGCCTTGCAGGCACAGTCCAGCCACATGTGCACTGAGGCAAATGAGGTTCAAGAACTCCACCTGGCATACAAAGAAGTAATTTCTGGCAGGCAGGCACTGCTGGTTGATTGGCAGAGCCATAGGAGAGATAAATCAAAGCCAATCCAGTTTTAAACCCCTTGTGCTATCACTGCCTTCTGTGCTGGTAATCATCTTCAGTGTCTTGTTTTTTTCTTCTCCCATTTCCAACAGGTTAAGGAGCACATTCCCAGTACAGCTCATGAAGTTGCCTTCTACCTGCTCCTCCCTGAGCACCCCTAGGGTGTAAGGTTTGTAGGGGTTTGATGATGTGCCACAGCTCTGGGGAAAGCCACTAGCTTCCAACGGCAGTGGGTATTCCTGTTATTAATTAGTGAATAAAAAATTGAGCTGAGCTTGATTAGGATTCCTATAAATTATCGGCATTAAGTAATGTGCTTAGAAATAATCTGCTCATCATCCTTCTCTTTCTCCTATTGTTTGTAACACTCACTTATTTCCTATGCTAAAATGTAGGATGTTATCACATGTCTGTGGAATGGAAGTAAGCATGTCTATAAAGGGATATTCTACATAACTAGATGTTTCTCTGACGTGTGGGAGTATACTGACACAACCATTTGTGCATCTGAGCCTCCTCTGATTCCTTTCAGACCCCTTATCGTACACAACGTGCTTCAAGTGCGAGAGTATTTCTGAATTTGCAGTTGAATATTAACCATTTCCCATTTATTCTCTCTGATAACCTGGCTGGGGATAAGGTGAGGAAAAAGAATGGTGAAGATACTATACCACAGAGAAATCAGAGAGATTTAAAAAGTTGTCAGATTAAAATGGGTAATTTTTTAGGACACAGCAGCCAATATCACATACTTCAGGAAAAGCCACATGCAATGTCCACAGAGATTGTTTCTAATGCTGCTGATGGTATTCTTTCCTGATCCAGTGATGTAAAAAGTTTCCTGTCCTTGTGTATATCTGGAAAATAAATTTTAGGATGGATCAGGAAATTCCAAAATAGAAAACAGGAAGTCATTTCTTCACATGAAAATATTAGGATTAACCTGTGTGGTGATGGCGTCAAAAAAAGTCATCTGTGGAAAGCCATCAGTCGTACATTGATTTATTATGTAAATTAATATATCTGCTCTGTTAGGGAAACTATTCCTTCATTTCCTTATCTTATTCATTTCTTTTCTTCCTTCAACTATATCCACTCCCCTAAAAAGGGGGATCTAGAGGCAGAGAGGGAAAGTAGGAAGAGAGAGAGGAAGTTTCTAGTGGAAAGGTATGTCTGTGCAGGTTGGCAGGCGGATTAGCCAGGTGAAGAATGATACTCAGGAATGTTTGCACGCTGTGCCTCATTAATTGCTCTCCATGAAGTAGTGAACTAAAGAAGGAAAGGCTGATTTTATTTTGATCTGAATTGCTCACATGACCAAAGTTTCCTTTCAGACCCTTTTGCTTGTATGGCTCAGCTCCCTATTATTCTATCAATGAATAGTTTCTGTTTTTCCTGCTTTTTATGTAACTTATACATTTTGCTATTCAGCTTTTTGAATGATAGCAATGCAACTTGATGGATGCAAAAGGAAAGCAAAATGACTACTTACTATCCTAAATCATGAACTGCCTGCTAGAGTGCAGTACAAAACACTGTCCATGTTAGAAAATTGGAGTATATCAGAGAGAATTATTAGAGGAGAACTTATTCAATCACCACTCCCCTTCATTCAATTCAAGTCTTATGGAAGGTCCTCTGTAAATATTTGAAATCTGGACTCTGAAAGCATTTTATTCTTGAAAGCTTCAGCTGGGCATGATGCAGGAGTCAGTGGTGGGCAAAGTCTTTCTTCCAAGCTACAGCTGTGGCACGCTATAGAAAAATGTAGGGGTGCACAGGTACTTACATAACATTCAATTATAGTTTTTCCATGGCAGGACTAGACTTTTTCCCAATCCCTGTGTCACTAACATCTATGCAGACTCTGAGGGGGTCC
>VZTN01036281.1:130156-200051 GCA_013400515.1 Erpornis zantholeuca | reverse complement strand
AGGAGTCACCCGCTAAGCTCTGATGTCCTGACTTATAGAAAGAGCAAAAGCCACACTAGGACAATTTCAGTAATCCTTTGGTGCTTTGTATCAAAAGAATTTTTAGAATTTTAATATTACATATATAAATATATGATTTTTAGCAGTCAGCAAATTCCACTTAAAGCTAGGTTTCTTTCTTCTCTGTCACTTTGCCAGATTTAACCAGGGATTAAAGCTGAGACTTTCTCACCCCAGCATGAAAGGTTCATGCATAAGGGAGAACTGCAGATTGTGCTCTGACAAATTCAGCCATGTGTACCCTCGAGCCTGGAGACTCAGGGGAAGCACAAAGAGAAGATCTGCATCTAGAAAGGCCTGCTAGCACTACAGAGGCAGATATTGAGTGCACCCCACTGGTGCAGAGAAATTCTGGTTGGCATCCAGAATTTGTGTCCACCTGCAACATACTGGTTTGCTGTTCACACAGGTATTAGCTATGGTTACACCTGAAAAGGCTGGAAGTTAGAGGACAGTATGTTCCTATCAAATTACATGAGGGCTTGCAGCTCCAAAACTTGGCTGATTCAGCTTCTGAAGTCTAGTTAGTCAAGTTTCGTGCTGCTCAAAATACACACAGCATCCAGAAGCTCACCTTCTTGTGTCTTCATTATAGTATTCTCACTTTCAAGAGAGAGATCAGCAAGCAGAGCATCAGTGAAGATGAAATCTTCCTTTTTTAGCTCCCCTCCAGAAAGACAAAAGTCAACTTAAGCTTGCATTTGTGTGTTTGTAGAGATGAGGGGACAGTCACCACTGTTGAGACAATAAAGACACACTTTGCCAAAAACTGGGGCTTTGGAGGGCAGAGGTTTATTGAGATCTAGAGAATAATACTGTGGAACAGAATCCCAATGTGATATGCAGGGTACACAGCACTCATCTTCCCACACTGAAGTGCCCTGGCAGGTCAGAGCTGAACAGCAGTACTGTTACACAAGTGTTAAAAACCTGCACAATGCAATACCAAACCTGTCCCACGTGAATGCACCAGGTGAAACCTGCTGGGCCTGTGCTCATGGAGGCCTCTCACATGTGACAATACCCTTGGAAAGAGGGGAGGTGCCTTACACCCTCTAGGGTCATAAATACCAGCTTTTGTCCTCATGCTTTATCAAGAACAACTTCAAAAAACACTATGGAAATTCTTTTGGTATTCCTAAGTATGCAGATTTGGGGTGTTCAGGGGATCAGAGAGTCTACACAGCCTGAACACTGTGTATTTGTATGAACAAATTTGTTTTAAGGTACAAATGTACACATATGAACAAATGTATTTGTAAAGTAGTGCCTAGAAAAATCATGTGACACCTCAGGTTTCCACAGCAGTACAACTATGTCTTCAACTTGCTTTGTGTTCCAGTTAAAGATATCTTTTGCATGGCTGTTAGCAAAAGCAAATTTAGGATATAATAGACCCACTCCATCAACATTTGACCACCCCCAGACAACTGGTGTCATGAGCTATATATGCTTGTTGATCCATAATTTCTGGACTCTCAGCAGCTGCTTGCCCTCCTCCCACCCTCTCCTCTCAGGGTATTTCCTACTTGAAAGGAATCATATGTCTGGGGCAGACTTTTGCCATCCCTGGTTCTGAGCTCTCTTGGCAACAGACTCATTGAATCATGTCAGTTCTGCTGCCAGCTGTGCTGTTCCTCCATGTGGAGCCCTCTAACCAAATGGCCATGAACTCACACACCTTGTTATTTTCCTTAATTCTTATCTAGCCAGCCACAGAGCAAAAGCAAACCAAAAAATAATTTGTCACTCTGGTCCCTGAAGCATGTAAAAATTAAAATGTCCACTGAAATGTATCTCTGACAGAAACACAAGAAGGTTGCTAGGAGAATTTCTTACAAATAATAGCTAACATTTGTAAATGAGATCTAACACTGTTCTGACTAGGTTTGGGGTAGCAGTTCTGAGGTATGTGAGAAAAGAAGGGTAGAAATGACACAAAGTAATAAAATCAGTTTCTGCACCTGTCAATATGATGGCAGTAAATGCTACATCTTTCTTTCAAAAATATCATAGGGGATGTTCATGAGATCAAAAGCAGAGAAATCAGTTCTTCATTAACTAGTAAATTAATTGGACCAGTAGACAGAATTGTAAAATACTGTGATGAATGTAATAGGGGAAAATAACTGTTGCCTTTGAAAAGAAAATATCTGTTTCTGGAACTCTCAGGGTAACAGCAGATTCCAAAGGACAGGACTGACAAAATGAAAAAAAAAAGAGAGGATTGAACTTTGTATGAGAACTTGATGTTTGGGCTGTTTGGATACTTTCAACATTTTGTTGAAATGCCAGGAGGTCCTGGTAGACAGGAAATCCAAGAATACATCCATGGACTTCTGCACTCAGAACAGAGTCCTGAGTCTCATCACTCTTTATCCTGGGGAACAGACCGAACTCTACAGCACTGGCAACCTCTCTCTCTCCCTGGCTCCCTGCCTTTCTCCCTCCCTTTCTTATTCTTACAAGCATACATGCAAAAACACACTTATTTTTGTCACAATTTCATGTGAACTTAATACAGATAGAAAGGTTACCACTGAATGTTTCTCTAGAAGGATGGAACATTTGAAATATAAGTTATATTTCAATGCAAAAATGTTCTGTTGAAAAATTCCAAACCATCTTTAATAGATAAGCACACAGTCCTGAGACCCAAAGTGCTTTCGTTAATGCCTGTCACAGGATTTTTATAATGGTAGTTATGTATGACAAATAATGTTATCTATTTTGGATTAAACAGAACTTCTAGGGACTGCTGGAAAGAAATATCTCAGTGAGCCTACAGGAAAAACATTTTTTTTTGCCATCTGTACTGTAATGAGAATCTCTGCTCATAATGCAACATCAGTAGTAAAAATCAAACAATGCTAAGATAGACAAGAATATGGTTATGTAAACTGAGAGTATGCCAAATGATGGTAGTCACATCTAAGAACAACAAAGCAAAGCAAAACAAACTCATCTGTGCCGATGAGCTAAAATCATAAGGATTGTGTAGAAACTTCTGTATCATGAGAGCGTGAGATAGTTCATGCTAGGAAAGAGACAAGTCAGAGAGACTAAATGACAGAGACAAAATATTGGAAATTTAAACAGACAGAATGTAAATCAGGAGACTCCTTTTATGGGTCTCATAAGAGAAGAGAAAAGGGATGGCATGTGAAATTGGGAAACACCATGTTTAACCACGACTTAAATGTAATTCTCTTTATGCACTGTGTGATTATATATTAGGACTGCTTGCTAAAAGATAATTGAATCAAAGGGCTTAGCAGGATTTAAAAAATGATTAGATACAGATAATAAGAACATTTATAGTTAATTAGACAGGATAAGTAATGTGCAGGATATACTTATGGTTTGCAAGAGCATAAGAGAACTACATGTTAGTGGAGGTTAGGATGGTATTTACCCTCACAGAGAGATTATTCTGCACGTGTTCACTCTGGGTTTTTGTTCACGTTTTTCTGAAACCTTTTCTGTCAGACCCAGGAGGACAAACCATTCTGTGGATCAATGCTATGTTAGCAAATGGCAATTATCATGTCATAAATACAGTAGAGTTGGATTTGTGAGGTCTGTGAGACACTGAACCCCGCACAAAACCAGTATTTTGCTCTGCCCTTTAGAAAATGTGCCAAGTTGTTGAGGCCTTCATGACCTTGGAAGCCTTTTGCTCTGTACTGGACTTGGACAAAATAGGCTGATGCCTTCCCAAAAAAGTCCATAGGATCTGCATGGGCTGCTGTGTCTAAGCAGGGTTTTTCAAAGAATAGAGCCGAAGACTGAGCCAGATGAGCTCTAGAACAGAGCCCTACGGAGGCTGACGGATATGTCCTCTGGCAGCAGAAGCTACAACAGCTCAGGGGACACCTGCAGTTCCCTGAGTGTCTTAGGGCACCTCGGGGTCTTGGTTCCTGGGGCTCCTTTCCATCCCTTGGTGTCTTCTCTGTGAAAGCAGTGAAGAGGAAGAACAATGCTTTCTTTCTTTCACCTCACAGCAGAACTGAGGGCTGGATGTAGTACCTGGAACTGGGGGTTGGGAAGCAATCATTGATCTGATAACAGACAGTCTCAGAGCTGAACTGGTCCATTTCAAAAGGATTGGAAAGTTATTGCTCTCAGGCAATCCACAGTGAGGTATGAATTTCTCTATTTCTATGTCACAAGTTTCTTTTACCTTTTCGGGGAAACATACCCATAGAAAAGAGTCTTTTTATTCATTTGCCATAGTTGTACAGTATTTACAGTAATTTTGCCATGCAGAGAGTGTTGCTATGATCACAGAATTGGCAAACTAACCTACTCTCACTAATGATGGGATGCTGATCATTTGGGGGTTACAGAAGAGTATTAGTCTTTTTACAAAGGCTGGGAATTTTTTTTAAAATGCAGTGAAAATTAAAAAAAAAAAAAAAAGTAAGATAACTATACTTGTTAAGCCTAATTACATCCAGCATTGTGAAATAGATTACAATAAACATAGAAAAAGACTGCATGCCCTTTTTGGTTCTGTGGGTCTTATTGAAGGATGAGATAAATTTAGACATAGTCCTCTGCTGGCTGTTTCACCAGCAGTCTGGCCACCCATCATTTTAGTATTGTTCTTAGAAGATTATATAGGATTTGAAAAATTCTGTCTGTAGTATTTGAGAAGCTCTGTTCACTCAATATTTCATACTTCTTCTATAGCCGGGCCTAGAGGCAGTAACAGCATACATAACTGTCTTCTTCAATCCTCTGAAGAAGAGATTTTTATATTCCTAAATCCTTATGTTAACTATGATTTTAAATAAAACCTTTTATCTTAAAAATTACAGTGTAAAAGTAATGTCCAAAGCATAGGCTTGACCTTAAAAAGACTTACATTCTTACAATAACTTTAAAAAGTGTATTTTCATGGCTGATATATAATAAACAAATAAATTATATTGAACCTTAATGTCAATGTAATATAATTCTCAGTTGTCAGAATAGTTGGAGAAAATATTATAAATAACCTTTAAAATTTAAAATGTGGATACATCGAGAGGATATGTGTGGTTTAATGAGATGAATGTAAAATGACTTATTTAAATTGTTTCTTCACAAAATGAAGTCTGACTGATATATGCACAGCCTATGAAACCAGTCATACACAGAGCATAACACAGATGTTTCTAGACAGATCAAGGCCTAAAATCTGCAAGGAAATATATGACATCTTTAAATTATTGAAAAGTAACTTTGATGTTTCTCTGCACATTTCCATAATAATAATATATTTTTAAAACTCAATTTTTCTTTATTGGGTATTTCTGCTACTTTCTTTAAGAGCAATTGAAATTTTGGGATGTGTATGAAAATTCATGTTTTTTTTTATGAAATCTGTACTTTTCCACCTGAAATACAATATGCCATGTTGTAAAAACCATATCAGAGATTTATTTTTCTTGCTTACATATTTTCAACAATTTTCATTCTGTGTTTGTCCAGTTTATATATTTCAAGTAAACAACATGTTTTGCAACTGGCAGAGATCTCAGTACCAGCTCTGTGCAACAGAGATTCTTTTATGATTCAATTACAAATGATGTGGCTGAGTAATGTCAGGTGCCCTCATTTTTAGTTAGAAGTAACTGAAATAAAGCCAAATTTAAAGATGTATCTGTCACTGGAGGTGGTGCTTTCTGATGAAACAGCACCTGGAATACATCTGTATAGGAAGCTGTTAAAAGATATGTAAGTCTATTTGAGAAACAGCTTTTTACAAACTAAGATACTTGCTAGGAGTAAGGTGGTTTTTGGAAAAATGTTAACAATATCACTGGTCATATTTAATGCTGGAGAAACCTTTTAATAATGATTATCCCATGATATTGCCAGTGAGTGAAAAAGGGAATATGCTTGTATTTATTCAACAGCCAATGAGGTAGTGTGAAGAAGTCCTCTGACCTTGTTGTAATCTCAATTACACTGCATGAAACCAGACTAATTCTGGAATTGGTTGTCAAATAATTCAAGGAAGATTCAAATTGACCTTGGAGTAAAAACTGCCCAAGAGCTGTCCTTTCACTCAGCTGTAATCTTTCAGGTTGCTGTTCTTTAGTGAAATAAATTCTTTTTAATCTCCTTGGAAATTCTTTTGAAATTTAAGGAATGAAGTTTATCTTGTCAGCACCACTTTTAATAAGTCTCAAGCCATTTGCTTGTTCCTATTGCTTGAGTTACAACAGACTCAAAGATATATCATAACCTGTCAGAAGTCTGACTGGTCACATTGAATAACAAACTGCTCACCATCACTAAGGGAATCACAGCTTTTATCAAAAAAATTAGATTATTTTCTGAAATACTTTTTTCTTTTAACTATTTAAAATGCCAAGTTAACACACCTTTAAACATATATTGTCAATTTCTTTTAGAGCATCATTTGTTTATATACTCCATTCTCATGACTTCTCTTTATTGTTCATTACCCAAATGTTGTCTGAAGATCTTCCACTGAGCTGAGAAATCTAAAAGAGGGAAAGGTCCAGAGAGAGGACAAGGAAGAGGGCAGGAACAACTCCATAGACTGCAGCTGCATGCTAACACTGGGAAAATTAGTCATGTTTGTATGGTTTGTGAACCAAAGGCTTAGCTATAGAGGATAATTTCCCAAGTCCCTTTCATGACTCTTCATAAAGATCTGGCCATATCAGCATTACCTATATGAGACTCTATCTCTGTGGATAAGGTTATCTGCTTCATGAGCATGGTGCTTTCATGTCACCCCTCCACCCCCTCCCTGGTTAAAACATGACATGTTTTCAAATCTGGTTACCCTCCTTTATCCCAAATCCCATGAGTTTCTCCATCCCCATGAGTCCACTTTTCCTGATGAGAGCCTCCCCTTAAGAAAGAAAGGTTAGTGGGCTGGCCAGGTAAAATGTAACTTGCTGCCTTCCTGCAGAGTAATCCTCAATAGTGCCCTGTCCCCACCGTGTTGTGCTGCCTCTGGGCTCAGCCTTGCCCCTGGGCCCTGCAGCACTGCAAGCAATGGGTAGCCAGCCAGCTGCCAGCTTGAGAAGTTTGCAGGTTTTGGGGTAGGAGTAAAGTTCCTGACGAAACTTCCATGTTCTGACAAAACTTCCATGTTCTTCCTCCTTCCATTTCTGCATTTCCATTAGTGTGCATAGGACATGTAATTTTTCTAACTTGGCAGAAAACATGTGTATTCTCAAGGTACCATACCATTTGCAATGCACAATATCCTCCTTTTTTTTCCAACAACAGTTTTGTATGGTTCAGCTCTGCTGGTAATTCTGATTAGGATGCTGGTGATAAACTAGAAGGTATTAATGAAAGAACGGGGATAGGTAATTCAGGATACACTGTTTCCTAGTACATTGGAGTGAGGTATCACTCTCCTTATATGACTCTTTTCATTACTGTACATATTGTGTAAACATAAACTCTTTCATGTCTGGTTACTTTGTTCATCATGTGGCTGTTCATATACTTACACGATATTTTAATTAAAAATTGCAAAATCTTTACAGTTTCATCTCCCTGATCCGGTCTCAAAATTAACCCGATGAAAGAAAAGCTGCCATGCCAGCTCTGTGTCCAACAAGGGCTTGAATAACCAGGGTGGCTCTGTTGCACAGTCCCTGGAAAATTGCTAATGCAAAACAGGTTAAACAAATGCATCCCAGTTGCCTGCGAGATGCTTCTATTTGCCATGGAAACCAAGTTTTGCTTCTTGGTTCAAGCACCCAGTGCTGATACTTGAAAATCCCAGAATAGTTTTATCTTAGAAGTAGCTAGTTGTGCAGAGGGAATTTCTTTGGTACAATCTTTAAATATTTAACACTTAAAAAAATGGAAAAATACTCAGAGCTATGTTCTCCTGAACATGTAATATTAAGAAAGAGGCACCTTCTTTTTTCAAGAATTCAGACATGTCCTTTTTGTTAGTACTTCACCCCAAAAAAACATTGTTTACCAAAAAAAATTACTGGCTGAAGGAAACACACACATTTTCAGAGTTCTATCTTTCTTCTGGCATGGTACTCACTTCTTGACTGTCTCATATCCAGCTGCAAAATAGATCAGTGCTACCAGATCCTGTTTCTGCAAGCAAGCCCCTGGGAAACCTATCAGTTCACATAGCTTTGATTTTGCTCTTGCTTTGTTGGGCATTATCTCAGTATTACAGCTGCCACAGACCAAAGGAATATTTAATTGCTGCTTCAGCATACACTGAAGGAAAAGTGTTTAGTGTGTGCATTTCCTTTAAGCACAGCTATACCTGTTGGTAGCTCTTGCCATCTTTCAGCTGGATTTTAGTCTGTTCCCAGTACAAAAGGTGTTGCACATTTCTCCCTATGACAGGAGCTCCTCTCCATATTGGACTCGCAGAACTGGAAGATCCTTCACATTCACTTGTTTTGGGAAGGGAGAGTCTTTGATATAAGGCTGGGAGGATTTGAATTTTTCGGCATACATTTTATTTCCTTTCTGTTTCTAGTACAATTATCAGTTGATCATAGAAGAGGCTGACCAGTTGATATGGATAGAACAGAGAATGTGCATAAATTTATGATGTAGGATCTTGGTGGTGGGGAAAGTGGGAATCATATGCTGGAATCAGTAAGACTTCACGAGCCTGTTCTATAGACCCTTGTGTTTCACTTCAATAAGTCACCAGACACAGTTCATAAGTTAACTCTTGCTTTGTGCCATACGATTTGTTATATTTCACCTTTGCGCTGAATGGTAAATGAAAATCACCCTTAAAGATAGCAAGTATATAATGAAGTTAAAATGTATACATGAACATAAAAGTGTATATACTTGTTTTCTTGGGAAAAACATCTGCAGAAGAGATGAGGCACACCCTCAGGCACATCACATCTCCTCCCACCCTCTCCCTCCTCTATAGGGATTCATTCTGTAAACTGATGAGCATTTAATCAGTTGTCTTTCATTCTCACCTGTGGCAGAAACAACTTGCCACACCTATCCAATCCTGACAAAACATTTGCTGAAGACAATTAAAAAGCTCTGATTTCAGGCCTGAAGAAGGCATCCTTGCCCAAAAGGCTGGTTGTTTATTGCTGGGTAGTTTAATAAAAGATATCAAATAGCCTTACAGTGTTTGCCCAACATACCTTTTGGCCCTTCCTTCTACAGCAATATAAGTAAAGCTGTGATTGGCATATAAAGACTCAGGATTAAGGACCTATGCTCCCTTACAAGCGCTCTTCTTGGACTTGAGTATCTGAATGTCCCTAAGCACAGTTAGGCCATGAGTGCAATATTAAGTGCAAATGATGTGTAAATAAACAAATACAAAATCCTAGAGATACTTCTCAGCTGTTTCAACTGCAAAAAGGAGTTCCTCAAAAGATTGTTCTTGATACCAGTTTTTGCATTAAGTACAGTGAAACAGAAATTTCAGTGTGTTTATATTTTAGCTAAAGCTCTGTCCCTACTTTACCACACTAAAATTAGACTGAGAATTATCATTCCTGTTTTCATCAACTAGGTTAACTACTAGCAGTCGTATTTTCATGGCTGAGCTTTTCCCAAAATATACATTTATGTTCTGTGCAACTACTCTCTTATGCAAATATCACCAAGAGGAATTAATTTCACATGTTCCTCTTTCACACCCCTGGGGTAGAGCTCGTTAGGTACCGCCAGGCTGTGCGCAGCATAAGTTCACTAACAGAAACCTTCACTTCAAAGATTGTTAGGTCCCTACAGATTTCAGCTCCAAGAGACCGACCACACGTCCTCCTCTGACAGCAGCAATGCCTCGAGTGGGAGTGCTTGGCAATCCCCACCACTGTCCCCGGTGAAGATTTGCTTGTGCTAGCATTTTTTACCCTGTTTCAGCTTTAACCTGGCTCTTTTTGATGGATGCGGGTCAGGGACTGGCCATCCAAGTAGCTCAGCTAGCAGGTCCCTAAGACAGTAAATTCTAGCAGTCTGGCAGTGACAGCCCTGAAAGTGGGCTCTTCACCACTTCCCCCTGCAGCTGACAGAGAGGGAGTGGTGACCTAATCAGTGAAGGTTTTGGTTGTTTTTTCCATTCTTTTAATACTTTTGCCTCTGAATCTTTTTTCGCACAACAACAACTCGTAGTCTAGTGCCAATGTGTGCTGGGGAACTGACATATGAATTTGTATAGGAAGGAATATAAAAGGAAATATTCAATCTTAGAATATGGAGGTTTTATTTTTCCAGGGATAAGTGATATTATCCAACTATGGAGGAGGACTGTTTTCATGCTCCCCCTGAAATTCTTTTCTGCAGCTCATTGAGCTCCTGACTCATTCATTCTGTGCAAAACAGAGTGATAACATATTTTAAAAGCCTGTATCTTTATTGCTGTTTGTGTATGCTCCCCATTTTTTTTTGTTTTTTGGATAAGCCAAATGGGTAAAAGGAACGATTTCTTTAATCTGTCTTTCGGTCCAGATCTCATTATGAGCAAATATTAAACAGAATTTCATAACTTTTAACAGATAAACCCTTATTGTCTGAGGTGTGAAAATGCGTGTCTTAATGTCTTTCATTCTTTTTCTGTAGGAGCTGTCACTGACATCCTGCTGCTTTGAGATCAGAGGAACCCACATTTCTTCTTGCTTGAGTAGCACAAGGGCAGGCCTACATACAGACCAGGAGACACTTCCCTGGGAGAAGCTGGCAGCTTAGGCATGATGAGAAGGCCAAAATACTTGCTTACCATCTCTGGGAGAAAAGAAAACAAAATAAAAAAGGAGCAAAGAGAGAAAATAAGTGGTTCCTCAGAGCAGCGTTTTCCAGGCCCTGCTATAGCTCTGTAGAGAGAAGGAGGTGAGGGGCAGGTGATGGCAGCAGGTGATGGTTGCTTCTGCACTGGGGATCCACTGGCAGGTCAGCACGGGGCCGCAGGGAAAGCAGCTTGTGAGTGGCACTGGTTAACAGATGAAGAACAATCTTCTCCCTGCAGGCTTTCTGGAACAGGGGTCCCAGCCAGCCCCAGTAAAAGGGATGTGCAGAGCCCAATGTTTTGCAGAAATCTGATGGCAGCTGCTTGAGCTGGAACTGTATTGCCCCGTGCTTCAACTTTGGCTCTTACTGGAAGAGACTGCAGCAGGATAGAGACTCACTTCACTTAATCTCCATTTTATTTCCTTTCTCTGACCATTTCTTCTTTCCTCATCTTCTCTCCACCTCTGTTATATCGTTTCTGTTTCATGTTCTGTTGAGTGACTGTTATCAGTCACTATGTGTCATCATACAGATATTTAGACATCATTTAGACATCTTGGCAGTGTCTGTCACGGAAGTTGCCTTGGACTCCTGAGATCTTTCACTATCTAGTGAAAAATGTCGACATCTAACATTAATTTTGAATTGTATAACAGTACTAAATACTTCACCTGATCTTAGCATCTTCATCAGATGTTCTATGACTATTTTCAGTGGGGACGGCAGGATTTCCATAATTTCTACTCTTCCTGATACACAGCTGAACTGAGGCAAAACCATGCAATTTTTCCATTCCATGAAGCAATTCCAAGATCACACTGGATTTCAGAACCTGTATCACCTGTCAAGTTCTGATAATAGTGCTACAAAGTGACATTATCATCTCTCTTCTTTCAAAATAGTCTTACAAAAAGCGTGCCAATGTTTGACTTTCACACGAATTGCATGAACCTGAGGTAACCAGAGTAGGAGACAAGTCACCCTTCTGACAGGGAAAAAGTCTGCACACCCTCACATCCACTGGCACAAACTTGTCTTACCTCTTCAGTACCACTGAAGCATGATGGCACTGCAGCTTTGTGCCAGTAAATATCTCCAGGATAAGGCCGCTTACAAGTCTCCCATTCATGAAGCTCTCTAAATATTCGCTGTCATGTGCGATATTTCAAAGGCATAACAGTAAGAAAACGTGTGCTATTTTACAAGGGTGAGCTAAATGCATTTCTTCTGCCCTGTGCTTGAGATGAAAAGAAACCAGGCAATTAAATAAGGAAGTCTGGGGCCCTTTTTATGGCATTGTATGTGACCGCAAAAGGGAGAATGGTAATTGCCACTGGTGTGTGATATCCTTTAGCAACCTGACTCAGAAAATATCTCTGCATCCTAGAATGCTGGTGTTTTATAAAGCCTGCAGGCACAGGGGTCTTCAACGAGAGAGCTCACCGCATTAAAGCATTTAAAATTAATTTTAATCCAGGGAATTCAACTCCTGTCTTTAAACCTTTACAAACAAGTTTAAAGCTGACATGTGCCATAAATTCGTGGTGGTCTGTAGAGGTTTTTTTATAAGGTGAACAAAGCATAACAATTACATGGGGAATTCAGCAAAGCCCAGTTGGTGTGTATAGAAAATACACTTAGAGAGGAGTTCTTTATACCTTTTATAATAGCTACTGTATGTATAAAGTCTACAGGAAAATGTCACTGTGATAACAACTATCCCTTAAGTGACATGTGTTATAATAAGAAGACAGTGCTGCTCCTTTATCTATGTGCCAATAAAAGAGCAAAGTAAGTATCCTCTCCCATAGCCTGGACATTGTAATATAGGTGCGGTTTGCCATATATCAAGATGCTGAAATTTTTCCTGTTCTTCTGCAAAATATGGGAAATTCTGTTGTTTGACTTCACATGCTCGTTCTTTCTGAAGTGTTCAAACAGGTGCTTTAAGAAGAAAAAACACAGAATTTCAGCGCTTGCCCATTTCCACTCCACCGTCACAAAATATTGAACTAACTGCTAGTATGCAGTCAGTACTCACCTGACCAGGATTTGCCTTCTGGGCTGATCCAATTTTCTTCCTCTTTTGCCTCACGTAGTAAAGCAATGTCAGCTTCTGCCTCATTGCCAAAGACTTGACCTTCACCTGTTAGGTTTCAAGCAAGTACTGAGTGCTTTCAGTGCTGCTGTTTCACTGTGCAAGGACACCATAATGGTGCTGAAACTCTTCCCTAGCGCTGGCACATTGGCACTGCTGCTGTGTGCCATCAGGTTTGCTGATCCAACTCTCTTCAGGGTTTCACTCCAGACCTGAAAAGTGAAATGATCCAAGCAAATAGCACCCCCCAGTCCTGTCCTAAGAGTAGTGATGGTGTTTTTTAAATGGGAGCACTTCAATCCTACAAAGGAGCAGCTGAGATGAAAGAAGAGGGGACTCTCTTAAACCTGCTTCCCTGGAGAAATCTTAAGTGAACCCTTATGTTCATTTATTTTCTGTTGGTATTTACATGCTGACTCCAGTCATAATTAAACTGCAAGTTCCTTAGGGCAGAGACTAGCCTTTTGTTTGGTGTTAATTAGCAGTTTATGCAACAAGGCCTCTGTGACTTGACTTCTGAGTGACAAAAAAATCAATGTGTTATGTTTTTCAGGTTTGGGGGAGGTTCTGGCAGTCTTCACACGGAGAAGATTGACATTTGGTTGAGGATCATAATGCAGGCACATTAGTGGAATGCTGCTGCTAAAATGATAAACAGTTATGATTCATTTGATGTTAAGACTTGAACAATCACATTAGGATTTTGATTTAGTAGTCTTCTGCGATCTAGTCAACCTCATCTCTACAGGCGTTATTTCAGGCTGTCTGCACAGTTGGTAAAGGAACAATGCATGGATTTACTCCCAATTCATATTTTCTGTGTTTTCTGGAGTGGTTTGGGTTGAAAACATATTTATTTTCCTATGTTAAGACTTGGATTCCTGGGGGATTCCAACGGGCTGCTAGCTCTGTAATGGCTGCCAGGAGCTGCTACTGACCAAGTGTCTATGCTCTTCTGGCTCGGGTCTCCAGGTCAGTTAGAAAACTGTAGGTAGTTCCCACAGAGTTTTACTAAGGAGCTATAAAAATTTCTCTGAGTGGAAAAATAAATAAAATAAGGCATATTTCAAATTTTCTGTGCAACACTAAAACTGCTTTATTCTGAACAAAATATTCAGTTTCAGCTGTTTAACTGGTCCCTAAGAAAAAGTGAAAGAAAGAAAAAATGCTATGAGAAATTTTTTAATTCAAAGTCAGCTTTTCATTAAAACTTTTAAATCATCCGTATTTGTGACAAATAGAACACACATGGGGATTTAAGATATTGTTTGTGTAATATGTCAGAGAAAGAAATTTAGAGCTTTTTCCAAGCATCAGAGAAATGCTAGGAGTTCTCAGACTGTTACCAGTTTCATTAATCACCCTGGTTTTTAAGTATGTATTTCTAACCACGCTAAACAATTAAGTTCAAAGTTAAGGCCAAAGCCTGCCTGTGAATATGCATATGCAATATCCATTTAAGTCAATGTGAGGACAAAATTTAGCTCTTAAGCCTTTTAACTGATAAAGTCCTAAAATAGCTTTACGGGCAAGAATTTCCTGGCAAGACTAGAGTTTTGTAAATCTAAAAGCATGCAATCATATTTCAATGTAAAATAGCATATAAATATCAAGCCACATCTTGAATTGTAGCCAAATGCAACACTACATCAAGCACAGCTCAGAAGTGCTATATACAAAATTAATCCTTTGTCAAGTTTCTGCATCAGTACATAATAAACAGAAATTTGCACATATATATGTATCATTGCAAAAAAATTGGAAGGTGGTGTTTTTTGTCTTGCTAGGAGGAATGTAATGCAGAGCTTTTAAAGTCAGAACAGGATGTAAGTGGACAGTATTTCAAGGAGAGTGTTATGTCTAAAGCTTACTGCCACCATGTAGTGCTGTATCTCTTCTGGGGTCACATGCAGCTTAGTCATGGCTTTCCAAGAGTCAAGTAAAGTACTTCTGAGTTTAAGTAGCACAGAAATTTTTATAAAAGTCTTTCATCTCTGCCTGTTCCTCCTGCCCTGCCCCCCATCTGCATAAGTCTAAAAGCACAGTGAGAAAATTTAACATGACAGAAAGTAATAATAAAATTAATCTTTCTCAGAAACTTTTCAGTTCCTATTTTGTTACTACGCTCAACCTATGCAAATCCATCCTATTTAATCTGTATACACTACAACTTCTCATTTCCTCTCCCAAACCTGAATTTCAGTGTTATGCATTGTTGGAGCCCCATCCTGGAGGAAATGTTACACAGTTCGGTAGTGGAGCAAGTACTTCTCTGTAGATGGAGTTTGCAGATGAGGGCTTAGTGACTGACACAATGGACAAAGCAAAAGTCGAGTTGGGATGTAACACTGATGATGATGATGATGTTACCAGAGTGGTAAATCAGAGACATCTCTGCAGCATCATTGTGTACAGATGTCAGTGCCTCTTGCTGAGGCCGGAGAAGAGGACTTTGGGGCAGTCAGGGTAATAACAGCCCAGACTACAGCTTTATCTGTAAGAATGGAAAAAAGAAGACACAAGGCCAAATGGAAATGAGCTCTGAGGCCAAAAAGAGAGATGATGGTAGAGTCCCTACAGATAAATGAGCTTTCTTTTCTTATCTCTTATTCTATGTTATATGTTCACACTGGGGGCTTGCATGTAAGATCACTGAAAAACTCATAATGTCCACAATTCAGCAGTTAAGAGTCCTGGAGAGAGAAGAAGACAACAACAAGAGACATGAGTAGGACTTTTCTGAGCTGTGACTGACTAGGAAATAGAGGCATAAGTGAGAAGATCTAAATAAGCCACTTCAACTCTGATGCTCAGTGAGCTCCTTCAGCTTGAGCTCACCTATCACTTGGGTGCTGAAGTCGCTCAGACTACAGCCTAAACATCTCAGACAATTCAAACCTAGTGATGGCTACCTGGTACCAACTGAGCAGTGCTTCCATGGTTGCTTATACACTTCCATGGAGAAGCTGAAGACAGCAGTAAGGTATGCCCTTTGCCTTCTCATATGGATGAACAACCACAGTCCTTGGCAGCAGCAGACCAGGGTCTGTGTCTAATCACATCAAGCCATCCTCAGCTGTGCCATCCCCACCAGGAAATCAGCCCATAATGCTGCCTGTGGGGAAACAGCACGTTTTTTTCTCCCTCTCTTTTTATTGAAACAGGACTTGTGAGCTCACTTCATGGATTAATACCTTCTTACAACAAACAAAAAAGGCCCTTGTACTGATGACCAAGTTCTTATTCAAGACAGAACAGTTCTCAAGACACCAACTGCTAGGCTTTTCATCAAATGGTAGGAAAAGAAAACAATTAATTCCCATATATACTTCTGTTTATTTCTAAAAGCAATAATACAAAAAAACCTGCCCTTCAGTGAAAAGTAAGTTACAGCAGATTTCAATTCATGAATGTCTTAGCTCACTCTCTCTCAGAGGAGAGGGTTTTTTGCATTCCTGCTTTTGTAAAACAAAGTTCACTGACAAACTGAGAAGCTTAAAACACACAAAATAATACTGATTCTTTTCTATTTTTCTCCCTGAAGAAGTATTATCTTCTTCAAGAAGCTTCTAGCAAACACACTGGTCACAGTGGAATTCCATCTTACACCCCTCCTCCCCCCCCACCCCATCTATTCTAGCATTCAATGTTCAGAACACTTAACTTCCTTAAGCAAATGGAATTCATTTTATGGAAAAAATGAAAGCTCTTCTGTATTGATTAGTAAGTCAGTTAAATTGGAAATTTTTCTGCCAACTGACCTCATCTTAAATATCTAGGCATGGAGGTTTTGCTTCATCTTTCACCACTGTTTATTTAAGAATAGCTTATTCTGTCTGTTCCACTGAGGCTTTCTCGTCTAACTCCAGCGAAAGTGAGAAAAAACACCACAGGCTTACTTAGTCTGAAGTCTTGTGCAAACAATGCAACCCTAGATGAGGATTCATGCCATTTATAACTATACATCTATAACTATACACACACACATACAGAGAATATGCACAGAAAGCTTTTAAAAAGGGCTAGGGTAAAATTGCCTTTTAGTAAAGTCCAGGTTAAAAATGCTTGACTTAATAAAATTTGATTTGATAATATTCAGCTTTAGTGTTTTTATTATTACACATCTATTGCAAAGACTTTTTGGAAGCTCTGTTAATTAAAGATGCAATAGGGACCCTGCATGCAGGCCCCAGCCCAGCTCATGCATCTCTCCCAGCTATGACTTGGGACATTCATAAATTTATCACTGCTATGCCGACGTCTTCATACAGCTACTGATTTTCTTTACTGTTTAAAACCGTGCAAATGTTTTTGAGAGGGACACTTTCTGGTGGCATGCTCAGTTTTTCCCCTTCTCTCACTGCTCTTTAAGAACCCATCTTGGTCCATCTGTCTCAGGTTGCAAAGCTGGTTTAGGTGTTCTTCCTTTCCCCCCTTTTGGCTGCTCGCTTCTATTGCCGAACAGCAGGTCATTGTCCCCTCAGCAGTGCTGGAGCAACAGTTACATCACTGAAATAACCTAAGAGTTATTTTCAAACAGCTTTATGTATCGGTGGGGTTTTGTTTGTTGTTTTAGGTTTTTAAACCCAGTTTGGTGGCTGGCTCACCTCCATAGAATTAAACCAGCACGGCTGAAGAAGTGATCGGTTAGAGATATGGGGCAAGAATAAGCAGCAAATGTAGGAACCTCTTAAATCAGCTGCCACCTGAAAAAAAAGTTCCTATAGCTACATCGTTGTGTGATGTGCTGGGGGAGTAGAAGAGTATTTTTATGAATATAACTGCAGTGATTCATGTGTTTGGTGTTCTGGAATGTGTTGAGCATATGGTATTGCAGGCTTTATGTAAGTGACCTTGCAAGTTTGTATTTTTAAATCAATTATGGAACAACTAATGAATAGGTTCTGATTTCTCCTTCCTACTGGGATAAATCCTGAACTTCTGGTAAGCGTACTCTTTGGGGCAGAACCCACAACTTTTTCTGTAGAACTAGCATTTCTTTCATCCCAATGGAAAGAGGAGTTCTCCACAACATCTCTGGGGAGATTTTTGCTCTTAGCATATGTTATCTTGTTTGTTTTTTTTCCCTGTGGGAAGAAATTATGTGAGCCACATTAGCAATGAAGAGATATACTGTATACAAAGTCTTATAATTTTCTAACTGCACGAATAAAGTAGGAATCATCCTACTGTTCGTGTTCCTTGGCAGATTTAAGAGCGTGGCGATACTAGTGAGTGACAGGCTACCAGGGAGCAGTACTGAGCCCAGAAAGTGCCTCACCCTTGGTGCTGTGCTGGTGGATATTTCCATCCTGGGCTTTTGGCTTGGCCTTCTGTGGGTGATGTGATGAAGAAAAGAACTTGGTCTGGATTTATCACTTAGCTTGTTGACCACTTCAGTAAAATCTGACACCCAAGCCACAGTCCTTACACAGTAAAACTGCTGACACCCAAGGGCCAGCTTAATCTTTCCTCTCAGTTTTAGTTTAGCAGCAGATACCCAGTGTGCAATGGCACAAAGCATGGGGACCATAAAGGTGCTAATGGCATATTGTAGGCAAATACATTTCCTCTGTATTGCACTGAAATTCCTTGACTAGGCACTTAATTACTATGTACTGTGCTTAAATGGATTATAAATAGTGTCTTAACAGTGTGATAACTCTATTTTTTCATTACAAATAGTTAGTTCTAAATATTACATCAAATGGTGTTGAAGTCTTTTAAGTCAGAGGCCTCAATTAGCACTTTGTGGAGTTCTGGACTGCCTTTGGTGACACATATGGTCTGCAGGGCCTCAGATGCAGAAATTGATCAGAATAGCTCTTCCAAACTAATTATTCAGCTGAGCCATTCTTTAGGCACTCATCCAAAATGTAAATGAGCATGTTCTAGAATAATTGCTCTACTCACAAAGCAGGGTAAATATCCCAAAATGAAATAATTTCTATTCCGAATTAGACTCTTTATAGAGGAGTCATTCTGCAATATAGGAATAGCAAGGAAGTATGGAGAGTGTGTGAAGATTTTGATTACTCATATAATTCTGCTGTCAATAATTTCTCTAAAAAGTCATATATTTCTACACTCGTAAAGCCATTTAGAGCGTGTGAGGTTGCTACAAGCACATCTACAAAGCTACATGGTTATGTCAGATGTATTTGTACCAAGTAAAAAATAAAGCGAGTTTGAGTTCCTGGGTTTACATATTTACTATGGAGATAAGGATTTTTTTATAGTTTGAGTACAGCACATCCAATGTAATGAACTAGTTTACTTGCCTGAATGATAAATTGACTAAGGCCCCATTTAGTTGAACATTTATTTTTGTGGCAGAGTGTGTTCACATGTCATATCTCCCCATCCGTATGCTCTCCCATTGTACAGCTGAACAGTGAACCAGGATGGGAAACAGATAACCCAGAAAAACACCCAGAAAAAATACACTTTTTTAATCTGTATTAATTTCTCACTCCACTATGGGGGCCTTGTTTGCCACCTCACACAGTTGTGCCACACAAGGTGTACAAAGGGGAATGAAAGGCAGGCTGGCAATAACTACCCATCTTCCTTCTCTTTTACTGGGGCCTTCCACTGCTTTATGTAAGTGTAGAAAACTTTCTGCTGTTAAAGGTGGTAATGAATAATTTCCAAAGCAAAAGGGAGTGAGCATGTGTGTATATCCAGTTTTGCTGTCAATCAGTCCAAAGGCACAGTTGTGAAACAAGGTCATATTCCTTCATCAGCTTTCATTACATATATTAATTAGTGTTGTGTTTAAAAATGTGTTATCTTTTTTTGTTTCTTTATAAGATACTGTGCTAACTTCTCAGTATTTTAGCTTCTTTTCCCAATGGCCTCTCAAAATTTGGTTCAGGTCTCTACTAGCAGCATGGCCTCTTTGAAATTATAACACCACAGTTCTAATTATTTGCATGCAAAATTAAAATGCAAGAGGACAATAATGCCAAAAATATTCTCTTGTCTAGACAAGACCATTTATTCTGTATTTGTCTCCAAGAAATCCCGTACTCCTACCATGTAGAACAAGAACCCTGAGGACAGTGCCTCTGAGACAAGACAGACCTAGTGATTATCCCTACACATGCACTAAGAACATTGGTTTTTGATAGTGTCAGACTGACTACTCACACATAAGGCCAAAATGTTCTGGCTGGTGCTGGCTTTACTTCATGCCTGACTTTTGCATCAAAAATGACTGTTGATTATTAATCAGTCTTCCTCAGCCAGGCCAAAACTTTTAATTGAGAACCAGTCTGGAAATACATGGATGTATCTGGTCCTGCCCCACTGTATATCTAATCTTCAGAAAAGCCTTTAAGATAGAACAGTCACCTGTGAAAAGAACCCTGAAAATTCCTTCTCAAAGGCATCTGGTTAGTTAAGGAGCTGAAATTCAAGCAGCTACAACCTTAGGAAATGTTTTGTGAATGTCGGTGCACATCTTTGTGCATGTGCCAAATTTTTGAATGTACAGCTCTTCCATTGCCAAGGATGTGAACGTGAAAATGTCTAATAAGTAAGCCTTGAGCCAAGCAGAAATGAGACAGCCAAAAAAATCTGGCTAACCCACGACACTTTTTGATATTTCTCTCCAGAAGACATCTATAAAGCACTATATTTTAGGACCAAGGCTTTTTATTGTTCCTAAAGTGTTAGCAGGAAGACCACAGTAAAAAGCCAGGGCCAATAAATCGTTATAAAAAATCATTACTGAGCAGACACAGAAGCCAAATTAAAAATAGGACTATCATGACTTTATTAAGAGTCATATTTTTTAAAATGCCCACAGGACAGTGCTTCTCTTATTTTTGCCCTAGGGCTAAATCCTGGTTCTGCACCGAGTTATGCCCAAACAAGCACACAGAAACACTTACAGACAGCTTTGTTTCCGTGCGTACGCGCACCCCAAGCAGCAGGAGCTGTACATGCACACATGTCTTGTGAGCAGGCTGCCCAGGAATGCGAGTACAGGCTGTGCAGTGCTCCCACCGCTGCGAGGTGCCATGACCTGCGTCACGCCAGGGTGGCCGCGGGCCAGGGGCAGGGGTCATGTGCCTGACGTGTGCCCCATGTGCGAAGGGGGCACCTCGGGGCACCGCATGCCACGTGCTGGCAGGGTGGGAGGGAAGGGATGGCTGTGCTGCTGCTCGGTGAGAGCCCCTCTGGAGACACTCTGACAACTGCCCAGCTAAAGCATTGGCTCCTCTCCAACCGATGGACACCCAATGCCAGCTCCAGCCTGGAGTAGGAGAGTAACCGTGGCACTGCCCTCTGCGTGCATCATGTCACCTTGTCCAGGCAAAACACTGTGTACAAACACAGGGCTGACAATTTCTGACCTTTAAATTGCACCAGAAGACTTTGATCCTTCTCTGTCTTTCTTGAAGGGAAAACACAACCCTCTGATACTTTGATAGCATGGGCTTGGTAACAGCTGTCTGAGTGTGAGCTAAAGTGATGAGACATTAGATTATCTAGCAGAGAGGACCCAGTTCTGAAGAGAATAAGGTAGAATTTGAAGTTAAATTCCTCCTATGAGGATGAGACATCAGTAATAGTAGAGAAAAAGTCTGAGATTGTACTTGGGAACCAGGGATTTTCCAGACAGATGGTAGGGCTGGAAGACAGGGATGTTTAAATAAACTCTTGTTTATTTGATAGCCATCTAGCTTGTTTCTTACAACAATAAGAGGGTCTTATTGTTGTTTAATATTTTCTGTGCTATTCATTGCTAAACTTCCACAAAACTGGTCAACAATAAACATGGCAGAAACTCCCTGCTCTATGATAGGCATCACAAAGATGCACTACTATAATTTGAGCTAAAATATAAGACAGAATTTAGGGATCAGAACCTCAAAAAAGTTCAAGTGTATATGACCAAGCCTCCAATTTTAGATTCCCATTTAGGTACTGCCTTGACTTGAAATCATGGAGTGCTTTGTTCCTGTTTCCAGTATAACTTCTATATGTCAACCCATGAGTAGTTTATTTAAAACACCAAACTAAATCTAGGAAGGGACTGGAATCCACAAATACTCTCTTGTGCCTTCAACAATGGGCCAAAGAGTAATTCTTCCACCTGTATTACATTCTTGCCTCTAGTCCTTCCACTTCTGTGATAGGCCCTGCTTCCCCCTTCACAGTGAGGTGAAGGAGGGGTGGACTATGGTCTTTGTGGAGACCAGTAGCAACAACTTCTGAAAAAAAAACCCTGAAGTAATCTGACAGAATGACAACTTGGCTTAGGGAGCTGAGAAAGGGTAGACCCTTCTTCCCCCCAACCTTCCTACACATTTGGTAGGACAAGTCTTCTTAGCCAGAACCACAAGCAACTAGTGGGAAATGCTAGGGAAGGAGATGGACTGGAGAAATGATTGCAGTTCACTTGCCTAGAAAAACACAAAAAAATGAAATGGGAAAGACAAATGTGCTGATGGAAGAGCTGTAGAGAAATCCAGAAATACCGGTATGATAGCAGGATTTTCCCAGAGTTAACTGTCCCCAAGCAAGTATGTCATAAGAAAAATCAGATGAAAGTTAAACTCCATCAAAATCTTAAGAAGAGGAAGAGTTCTATGACACAATCCTCTCAGAAATTCTGCTTACCGGCATTTGGATTGAAAAAAAAGGACAAAAATGATCTTGGGATGCTCAAGACATACCATAATTTGTCTAGCTTTCAATTTGCTTTATTCCTTCACTTCGATCCTGTTGGAGTAGGTGAGGCACAGATATCCTTGGATTCCTTGAGGAAAGAAGACATACAAATGTTTGTGCTGCTTGCATGAGGGAACACGTGGTAAGGTGGAAAACTGGAACACAGCCACCCAAGGAGTGCTTTTGCAGGGGCCCTACAAGCAGTATCACATCACAGCCAGAGCAGTACATGCTGCAGGGCAGTCTAGTTCAGGCCCTTTGCCCACAGACCCTTCCACCAGCCTTCTTCCCTTCTGTCATGGGGGATGAAGAACCCTGGGTCTGCAGGGATGACCTCAAGGGGCAGTCTGGAGATGATATCAAATTGTGTTTTTCCTGCTTTCTCTCACAGCTGTTGTGCCTTGTTCCTCTACTTGCTTCCAAGCCAACAGCAGCCTCACCTGTTGTCGGTATTCAGGCTCTCAAGCTCTTTAAGCTCTTTGCTGAGAGATGCTCCCCAAATGTCGAATCCAATCATGCCTGAGCCACACCAGTGAAGGTGCAACCCCAATAGTATTATGTAGAAAGTGATAAATACTTGCATGATTAATCATTAGTCATATGATTTGCTCTGATAAACTAAACTAAAATAGCACTGCTATCTTGATTCAGGCTGTGAAAGGAAGTAAGCTGACTGCTGCAGCATCTAAAGGCTGGCAGCTGCCCCATGGCCAGCCCTCCCTGGGTTTCAGGAGGCTCTGTCTGTTTGTCATGCCTTCTGACCACATTGCTGACACCTAGGCACAATCATTTCCTAGGATTTCCTGGAGAGAGACCCTAGGAACTGTCATTTCTAGACTGCAAGGTAACCTGGTGTCCAACGACACCTGGAGCCCAACTTACCCTCAGCAGTAATGTGTTTGCTAACAGTCCTCCAAACAGCGTTGCTGCAGGTATTTTTTCTGTACACTATGCTATCAGTGGGCATCTCCCACAAAGCCAATAAAGACGTGGTAAGCTCAGTGACTGTGCTAATGACTGGTTAATGAAAGTGAGAGACAAGTTATAATGGCACCACCTTCTGAGAAACCAGCAGCAGCAAATATGTCTGTGGCTTCCTGACATCTCGGTGTGTGGATCCTGCTGACTACTGAGATTGGTAGGGAATTGAATCAGGTAATTAGTTGGACCACATGGCCACCTCTTCCCTCACTAGTTGCAGCAGCCTCAAGTCTCAAACTTTTGTAAAAACAAGGAAAGATCCTTGAAGGCCAAGTAGTGAGCATGCCATTAGGGGAGTTCAAAAGCTGCAATGTATGTGCGTATTTAAACACATATGTGTGTACGGAAATGTGCCTGCAGTGGGGACCATTATTTCAGCTCAGTAACAGGAAAGTAGATGGCCTTTATTGTTTGAGTACAAGTAGTCCTTTAAGTAATAGCACAGTTGTGTAACAGCACGGAAATTTAAAGCTGAGGTCTGTTTGCTCTAACAAATGTAAGGCTGGCACCCTGTCAGTTATGACTCAAGCAGCACATTGTAACACTTCAACCATATTGGACTGTGCGTCACAAGCTGACTTATTTCGTACTCCGTTTTCTTGCTGATGGAACTAGCAGAGCGCAACTAGCAGAATGGATTTTTTTCTTCTGGTGAGCTGTGGGTTTCTATTTGCTTTCACTGGGATGCTTTGTAATAGGATGACTGCCAGACTGGTTTCTTACAAAAACACCTTACCTGAGTAAGACTGCTGTTTCTAGAGAGGAGCTATGTTTTACACAGTACTCTTTACTCTAAGTATTAGTGATGTAATGAGGTACTAAAAATTAAAAAAAAATTAGAGATTTAAGGATTTTAATTTCACTGTTGACCAGTGCGAAGAAAGTAGCTCCCCTTGTTTTTCTCTCTACTTTTCTGCAAAGAGGTCTGCAGTCACTCTCACTGAAGACCACTGAACAAGCAATAGAGCTGGAGCAGCTGTGATTTCATCCTCTCTTTACCTCTGTGCAGTATTATTGCCCAATCCTTTATAAAGCTTTGTGGTAGTCCAAAACATGTAATACTAGAAGTTTACAGTGTTGTGTTTGAGGTTTTTTGTCAGATTCTATTTAAAACTTTATTTTCAGAATTAGCAACCATTTCATGTTAACTTTTGTCCTGAATAGGTGACGGTTTTTATTCATTCATGTATCGTCATAATTTTAAAATATTTTTTCCTCTTATATGTTGTGGCATACAATACTCATGTATGTCATAACTCACTGCTTAATCTGGTGTTTGGTTAAAAACCACTTATCCCTTTTTTCCCCTTAAGAGCAGCTGAGTGGGTATCCTCCTTTCTTCTCCCTTTGTTCTGACAAAGGCTCTTTCTCTCTCTCTCTCCCTTTAATGTAACTCCCTTCTCTGCTACCAAAAGATGGGAATCAAAGAAAAACTTCATGACTTCTCTCTTGCTTAAATACTTGAAGCAACATTCTGTGGGTAGTGATTTCCTGTTACCGGTGTAATCATTCACCAGGTTCCACTTTACCTATGGAAATCTTCTGAGCAGCAACAGGAGACATGCTAAACTCCAGATCTTGTCGTGGGCATCAAGAAACAAGTAGTTTTATCCAAAAGTGCTTTTAAGTAAATCTTAGTCTCCTTTTGTTTTTAAATTCATTATGCCTCATTGCCCACATTCATACATAAATCTCATCCTCTGAAGGCCTGAAACCTTAAATCTCCTTAAAGTAGACCTAGATGCAAAAGGGACATGTGTTACCTTTGACAGTGGAATTTCTGGATAATTTGGATACTTTAGATACTTTTGTGTAAGCTATACAGCTATAAGGAGGTTACTCTCTACTTCAGGTTGTCAACAGTATAGAAGAAAAACAAGGCTAAGATAAAAACCAGTTTTCAATACTTTGGAAAACACTGAAAGAATTGGACATTTTTAGTGTGCCACACTGTTTTCAAATATTGCTCTGATGCACTTCTTTACAGCCCCAAGTAAGTAATACTACAGGTAAATGCTGCCAGAATTGAAAGTCAGATTTCCTATGGGAATGTTTGATAAACATAATTGATGTGGATTATATACACTTCCAGTCCCACAGAATTATGTTTCAGAGGACATTTTAAAAACTGACTTCAAATAATTTTTAAGTTGTTGTTACCATCTGTGGTAATATGGAAGAGTCTCTCAGTCACAAAACAGCCTGAAACTTATTAAGATTTCAGTATATTGACTTCAGCTGAAGACTGTTTGAATCTTGGCTTTGACTTGCATTTAGAAAGAGATTAAGCTGGGAAATGGCCCTTGTCCCAGCTGCACGCTGCTCAAAGTTCAACCATAATAACAAAGAGTTTTAACTGGGATTGACATCCAATCCTCTACTGCTGTAATTTCCATCATATGTATGACTGTATGATTAGCATCCACATACCCCTACTAGAAGTTTCTGTGTATGGCTGTAGGGCAAACAGTAAACAGAGGTAATTCAGATATCTGTCCTGCTCAGTCACTGCTGGGACGTGGATGGGACAGTTGTGAGTGCTGCCTCAGCTATGCCAGCTAAACTGGCGAGTGAGCACGAACCTGAGCCTTTTTAGAAGTCGTGTTGTAAGTTTATTGGAGCTGGAGGTGTCCACGTGCTCCATAGGAGCTCCATTCAGAGCTTATGAGTTCTCAGACAAGTAAGTAGGTATGTCCTAGTTGGAGTGGCATTAGGGCTGACAGTAAATTTCAGAGGCCTAATTGGTACAATCATTGCATCAAAGATGCTGATGTTAAAAAACCAAACCAACAAAACAAACTCCATCCCCCCAAAAAAAAACCCAAGAAGAAAAGAAAGAAAAAAACAGTGAAATATTTGACAACAGCTGATGGTGCAGGTGACTCAGGTGCTTCCCCTGTTTATTTTTTTCTTTTCCTAGAGAGTCTTGTTAAGACTGTAGGATAGCTCTGGGCTGTGTCCTTTCAAATCACACCTATCACTCATTCCTTCCTTGCTTACTCATTGTCTCATCACTCATCCGCTCCCATCTATACATTTGCTAACATCATTCACTACCTACTTAAAAATTATCTTTCATTCACTTACTGAATTAAGGATTCTGTAGCTAAAGGAGTTTTATTTTCTGTTTTAATCTTATTTTTCCTGCACTCTGGAAGACTTCCTCTCAGAGGTGAAGGTGCAGAAAGCTGTGGAACTTGGAAGGAGCTTACTCCTAGCACAGTTTTCACTCCCCAGAAATGACTCAAGGCACAGAGCTTTTGACCTTCTCTATTTTCCTCCCTGTTACCACCAGAACATCAGAAACTCCATAGGAGCAGGATGAACTTCTCTGCTTCCATGAGATTTCTCACTCACCACACTTACAAAGCACGTGCTGAGCTCTGAAATGCACCAGACTTAATTTATCACTAAGGCTAATGATAAAAATAAATCACAACACTTTTTTATTAATCATGTTAGAGTTTAAACACTTTCTGCACTGTATCCTGCTTTAAATTATTTTACAGGAAAACCCCAAAACTTTCAAAATGAAACTATATCAACTTTGAAATCTGACATGAACATTTTTGGTGATGAGATTTCCAAATTATCTCTTATCACAAAGAAATTTCTAGTACCCAACTTACTCCACAATTCCAAAACTTTAGATAATACTTCCATTTACAGAGCTTTGTAACTTTATGCTTCTCTTTCACTTTATATATTTCCCTTAGACATAGAATATTCTCCAGTTTTTTATTAGATGTTTCCTAGCCATCATCATTATTAAAAATGCCCAAGGCTTTAAAATAGACATAAATATAAAGAACTCCAAATTTATCACAGGTAAAATTTGATGTTTAAGCCAATCTCATTCATTTTTGCATGATTCTTGACTGCTGTGTTTGGAAACATTCTATAAAAATTCATTAAAATTTCACATTTTTCTTCTTGCAGCCTTGAAATCTAACTTCATTTTTTTTCCTGGTTCTAAATAAAAATTTATTTCAAATTTGTGAAAATCTCAGCTGTAACTCACCCTTCTCCACCTGATTTCCTAGTGAGTTTAAAAATGGTTTTTTGTACCTTGCTTCCAGAGGACTAATCTGAATAAAACTAGCAGGTCGGTAAAAATACCATTTGACAGCATATTTGAGCTCAAGAGAAATTTTCCTGGAGATGTGAGAAAATGAGAGATAATGTTCTGATAATTTTATTTTCCTTTGCACGCAAAGGACTGCAGCAATATACCAAGAGCTAGTAAATCACAGGCAGAAACTTTGAGGCATTGAAAATGTTGAGTGAAGTCCATCAGACTTTGTCCAAGAGCCCCTATCAGGCCATGCACTGACAGTGACAGGGCTGTGCAGGGTGGGAAGCAGCATCCCTCCGAACCTGAGCTGGGCACCTTCCTGGGCTCAGGCAGCAGGTAGGGAGGTCGTTTTTAGCTCTCCAAGGGAGCTGCTGCTTCTGGCTGCCAGGGAGAGCTGGAGCAGGAGCCTTAGTCCTTCTCCCTGGCTGGACTCGCACACAATGAGCCCACGAGGGCTCTGCCAGCTCCCTGCTGGTGTCTGGCTGCTGGCTGGCAGATGTAAACAGCTCCTTAGCTGGAGGGTGACCATGGTATTCAAAGCCAACACACATACACACACAATGAATATTTTTATTCCCTCATATAAATTGTTAGACATTTGCTGCCAATTATTTGCTAGAAGTTAAGGCTTAAAAGCCTTCTGCAGTCCTTTTCCAGCTCTATTCCCCCCGCTCCCCGGGCAAAAAAAGTCATTAATCTTGTTTTGTCTCCCAGCATTTCTCAGTTTACTATTTTTTAAGGTGATATCTGGCTGCTGGTACTTTGTTTATATGACAGGAAGAAAATTTTTGTTTCCCCAGGCAAATGTTCTACCTCTCACACATGTCCTGTTAGCAAAAGGGGACGTGATCCCCCAAAGACAGGAGCTGTTCCAACCTACCTTTGCTTAGCCCGCAGGATGAGCATGGCTGACATTTTGGCACTGCCAGGAATCCTGCCTGAGACAAGAACTGCAGGAATAGGCCAAAGGTTGTCCAAAAAGTGAAGGGAGAAATACTCTCCTTTGAGGCCTAAGGGCATTAAGCATTACACGACACCCGAAGTTCTGATTGATATTTTGCTGCTTGTACAATTGGACATTAGCAGGGAAGGAATCTGGCCCTCAGTTTCCGCTTCCTACAGAAAACAGGGAAGAAAGCATTAATTTAATTAGATATTTCTGACTTATTACTGCCTTTTCTGGTTCAAATAATCTGTACTAGAAGTATTTCTCTCTTTATCTCTAAAATCTAAATTATGACATTTTGACAGAGCTTCTATCTATTTCAGAAATTTCAAGTTGTTCTTGTCCTTCCTGGAAATGTCATATCATGAGAATTCTTAATTTTTGTTTTCTTCCCTAATCTTGCTGTCAACATGCTGGAAAAAGGACAACAGATTTAGAAGGTATACTTAGTATTTTGACATATTAAATATACCTGCTCTTTGAAGTTAAGGGGAATAAGTTTTTGAATCGTCAAGTCACTTGCAATTTCAAACAAGCAGTATCTTCATGGTCTGCTGAATATAGTTCAACTCATATTCATTGTTTGGGGCATTTTTGTTTTGTTTTTGTCTGAGATGGAAGGTGGCCTTTTGATTTTGTTTATAGTACTACTACTGCTGTGAACTTACTACCAGCCAAGTACTAAAATTAAAACAACACAAAAAACATATACACAGAGCTCACTGCAGGGAGAATATTTGATTCCAAGCCTGTGCTGACATGGAGAGGAAAAGGGTCTAGAATTTGCCAAGTTACTGTTGTGGCACAACACTGTACACAGGTGTGCTCCCTAAATGCAGCCTGCCTTGAGGATGGGTTCTGTTGCCAGCACTCCAAGCATATATTTTCTCTAAGCAATACCATATTTGGCTTGTATCAATGACTATCGACAGATGTATTTAATCTTTACCAACTTGTGGTTGGGTTATAGATAAAACTTGCTGCCAACATGATCTTCCCACTGCTCCCACATAAATCCATGCCTGTATCTCATGACTATTCCTGATTTTCACACTGTGATTTGTTTTAAACTTGAAGATGTACATTGTACACAAAGAATGTCTGCTCAGTTTTGTTCTGAAGTCTGTCACTACAGCAACAGGGAGCTCCATGAATTCACTGTGAAAGGAGGGGTTAATACAATGGAATGAAACCCTTTATTAATTTAAGCTCCTGTATCAGTTTCTGGGCCTTTCATACAGCTCAGGCTTCTGCTGCCTGCCAACCATATCTCTAATTGAAGCTTGAAACATCAGAAGAGATGTCCGTAACCTCAGTAGCATTACTCTCCACTGGTATGAGTGGAATGTTGGCTCTGCATGGGGAAACCATGGCTCTCCTTGTTAACTCCTACTGATAAAGCAGTGCATGAAAGCCATGGATACATCCCATACATAAATGCTTTTGGCTTGTTTGAACTGGAAACTATCACAGCTCACTGATCTTTCATTAGTTTACCAACAAAAATGTAAATGGTGGAATTTGTGGGCCGATGCACGGCAGAGATGTTACAACCTGGTGGAAAATAAGTTGCAGGAAGTTTTCTTTGCATTCTCTTCTGTTGTCTAAAGAAACAAATAAAAAAACCTGTTTAGTTTTTTCACCAGCTGGTTTTCAAAGCACCTCCATATGTAAATGTGAACTACAGACCTTTAACTAAAATGTAAAATCCTTGATTACAATAGCAAGAAATATAAGAAAATATATCCCATATTGGTGAAAAATGGTGTGTAAATTCATACTCTTTCTTTGGATTGTGGCTTACTATTTGCTTGTCAATGACTGCTTGAGGGCTATATACATAGAATTTGAGTTCCACGGAAATCACTGTGAGACTACCTTTACTTAGTGATTAGGTATTTACACATTTATCTAAGTAATATATTAAATCTCTGCCTATTTTCTGCATACATATATGCATGAGGTTGTGAAATAAATGTTTTTCTGGGAATAAACCTGGAGTGGCTACACTATTTACAGGTGATAGAATGTGTTTCATGATAATGCACATATAAGTGTGTCAGAAATGTATTACAGAAATGATAGGCATGTTTCAGAAGAATTTTATTTTTTTTAGATTTCTTTTTAATGCTTGTGGCACGTTTTGATCAGCAGGTTGTGCAATGCAAAGCGGAAGAACTGAGTTTTGTCTTGCTGACATCTACTGTGGTTCCAGAACTGTATATTTGCATTGCATCTTCAGAAAAGAAGAGAACACAATATAATGTAGACTAGAACAGAATATTTCATTTGGAAGGGGCCTATAGCAATCATCCAGTCCAACTGCCTAAACAATTCAGTCCTAATCAAATATCAACCTCTGTTATTAAGGGCATTGTCCAAATGCCTCTTAGACACTGACAGGCTTGGGGTATCAATCTCCTCTCTAGGAAGCCTGTTCCAGGATTTGACCACCCTCTGGGTAAAGAAGGGATTCCTAACATTTAGTCAGAACCTAACCTGATGCAGCTTTGTGCCCTTCCTGCACATCCTGTCACAAGAAGAAGAGCTCAACACCTCCCTCTCCACCTCAGGAAGCTGTGGAGATTAATGAGGTCAATTGTCATCTTCATTTTCTCCAAACTAAACTTGTCCAAAGTCCTCATCTGCTCTTCACTGGACATTCTTTCCACCCCATTCACTGGCTTTGTCGTCCTCCACTGGACACATTCAAGGACCTTCACATCCTTCTTAAATTGTAGAGCTCAGAACTACAAGCAGTACTCCATGTGAGGATCCAACAGTGCTGAGATCAGTGGGATAATCAACTGGTTTGGAGCGACTGACAATGCTGTGTTCATTGCACTCCCGAACGGGATTTGCCCTCTTGGCTGCCTGGGGTCCCTGCTGACTCCTTCCAAAACTGTTGTCAACCAGCACCCCCAGATCCCTTTCTTCAGGGCTGCTCTGCAGCCAGTCCTCTCCAAATTCATTCCATGTCCAATCCTATGTGCAGATTATGGCATTTAGACTTGCTAAAATTAATCCTAATAATCACTGTCCAATGATCCAGTCTATTTAGATCCCTCTGTAAGTCCTCTTGTCCCTAAAGAGAGTCAACAGCACCTCCCAGTTTGGTATCATCAGCAAACTTACTAGCAGTGCATTCAGTCCTGAATCCAGATTGTTGATAAATACATTGAACATCACTGGCTGTCACTGCTGGTGACCAGTCACCAACCAGATGTGGCCTCCTTCTCTGCAACCCCTTGAGCCCTGCTCTTCAGCCAGTTCCTCATGTGCATGCTGTGAACCTGCTCATCCCACAGCTGGACAGGAAGATGACGTGAAGGACAGTATCAAAGGCCTTACTAAAATCACGGAAAACTACATTTATCACCTTCCATTCATCCACTAGAGGAGCAAGTTTATTAGGGAAAGATATCAGATTAGCTCAGATTAGGACTTTCCCTTTGTGAACCCGCGTTGACTTGTGCCCGATAATTCCATTACTCTTCAAATGCCTTCTGTAGGCACCCAGAACAACAGCAAGGTTCGTAGCCCATGGCACACACAGTGCATGCATGGCAGGTGACTGCTGGAGGACCTTGAGCTCACGCTTCACGTGAGCTGCCCTGAGTGGTGACCCTCTGTGTTTCTCCAACCTTTATTACCTCTGGAGGGAAACTGCTCTGAACACCAGTGATGTGCTTTGTTGTATATCACATCCCTAAACAGAAAAGAAAGGCAAATGCATATTTCTCTGGTATATTAAATCACTAACACAGAAGCACAGACTGCATTTTTCTGTTCATCATTCATTCTGTTATCAACCTCACAAGGATGTCTGGATATGTGATATAGTCCACAAATTTCCCAAGTTATATCCATAATGGTGTTATAATATACATTATATCACTTATAAATAAATGGCATAGTACAAAACCAACATATACACACCTAAGTATGTCCGTAGTTATATATTTGCCTTTTCCAGGTTTTCTAAAATTAGTACTGAGAAGGTCTTGCTTCTAAAATAATATTTTTACTTCAATGCAACATCTTTCCCTCTGTCCAGAGGGACTGGGTGTTGCCTGGTGGTAAGTACCATTGAAAAGCAGCCCATTATTTCAAATAATGATATGAAAACATGGTTTTTTTTGCAAATTGTGTGGTTTGCTGTGCTTCACTGACTCTCCCAAAGTACTGTAAAATATATTATGATAACTAGATAGCAAAAATATCTCTGAGTTCAAAAGATATGTGGACCTGTTTCTTGGAGCTTCAGAAACAGGCTGTGTGATATGCATGTCAATACTCAATAATTTATGACATTGTAAGGTGATTTTGTTTCAGAGTTCAAATGCTGTTATTGTGTCCCAAAAGTCTTTCAAGATCGTGTGTTCAGAAGTCTGTTAAATACCTGCATATTTCAAGGGGGAGTGGGAGTATCAATTTTCAGAAAAGATAAAAGAATTTTTCAAAATTATTATTATTATAATACCTCGGTTTGATAAAAAATAGATAAAGCAACTTAGACAAAATATCTGCAAGATTTAGGTTTAATAAAAGTAGAGACAAAGATTTAGTTATTCTAACATGGGTAGAAAGAAATCTATAGACAAGGGAAAATCTGTAATGTAGTAATTGACTTACTGTGGAAGGATTTGTGCCTCAGCTGTATGTGAAGCACTGACAGTAAATATTCCAGGGCACAGCACACACTCTGCCCTGCACTGTAAAATAGCAAAATTCTTCAGGCCAGAAGAAGCTTATAAGGTAGGCACAAATACTTAAAATACTGCTGTAAATGGGGGAGCATAACCAGTCTGGGTTTCAGCTTGCTGTCAGAGTAGCTCCCGTGCTCAGTGCAAACTGATGCCTCTCATGCTGAAGATGCTGGCACATGCCAGGGGAATAGATGCAGAACGTGAGTTCTACCAGCTCCTCTGCCTCCTGTCACACTGGTACCCTTGAACTTAATTTCAGTGATATATTTTGTTTTGCAGTTTCTCAGATAGATGCATTTTTCACTTCTAAAATCTACCTCATGATGACTAAATTAAGTAATTCGTTTTTCCTACCAAATGTGAAGAGAAGTTTTGATATCACAAAGCGGAAATGCTTATCACAATTCATTTTATCTCTTAATAACTTGTCAGTTTTCAGCAAAGAAAGGAGAAGAGAGATAAAGCTTTCTCTGATGGTCTCATCTAGTGGATAGCTAAGATGTTTTTTAAAGAATAATTTAGTTAAGTGCTATTCAAAATTAATAAGATTTTAAGTGAAAGTGTTAAAATAGCTGCTCAGCTCCAAAGACATTAAATAAAATTCTAGCTGTGGTATGTCAGCTACAGACTTGGTGGTGTTTTAGAGGATGAGGTTTAGGAAGACAGGTCTAGACTTCCTTGAACAGACAGACTTTATCACATGAACCATTATCCAAGACCAGGACCTTGAACCATCACTGCAATTTTATTTCAGGAACA
Organism: Erpornis zantholeuca; assembly: GCA_013400515.1. Lineage (NCBI taxonomy): Eukaryota > Metazoa > Chordata > Aves > Passeriformes > Timaliidae > Erpornis > Erpornis zantholeuca. The sequence continues at coordinate 166,008 of VZTN01036281.1, read as the reverse complement.
TTGAAAGTAGTCCAATAAGTTATCTGTAAAAAAAAATATTTTAAAATGATAATCAACAGATAGATTAAAAGTATGCCATTAACAGACTGTAAGAAAGGACTGTGGTAATTTGTCTGCATCTGGTTCTTGGAAACATTTAAACTGCTTGCCACGAACCTTCATAATAAAAAGGCATAGGGCAGCCTGCAAAAAAAATTAAAGGGTTAAGAACAGACAGATCTGATCCTAAAAGTTTGGGATCACTTCTCTGACTCTTGCTAAAGGTTTTTATTTCCCCACATTCTAGATTGAGAGGACAAAATGTGTTTACCCACATATTTCAGGTCATTTTAGCTTTCTCTCCCCTCCTTCTCCAGTGAAGTTACTTTGTTAACCTACTCCTGGGGCCCTCCTGAAGTGACCTCATGTCTGAAATACATGCTTTGAAATACATTAATTTCTTAACAATTCAGCCTATCTTTGTCATTTCTCTGTATCACACTTCTTCAAACAGGAAACTTGTCTTCTTTCTGCCACTTGCCATATTTCCACAGGATTTACTGGCAAGGCATCAGCCTTTGGTGATATACATGGGCACCAACCATCTCCTTCCAGATATATTTGTAAAAGCAGTGAAAAACCAGTTGCTTTTCTGTTAGCCCAGTGTTTACCTGAATGTCTAGTTTTGTTGATGTGGCACCTTCCAGATGGCAGTCCATTGTGATGGGGGAGTGAGCACGGTGGTTTGGCTTCTGAGCCCTTCCTTGACATCTGCAGTAACCATGCTCCTGCTGCCCAGGGACCATGGCCAAACTGCTGCTTTTCTGGAAGAAAACTGCCAAGCTCCTGCTTCAACACTGGAAAAATACTCTCAATAGGTAAGACCTCAAGTGCAACAAAAAATAGGAAGAAAAATTCCTTTCCCAGAGTTCCAGGTCTCTGATCCTTGACAACTTATGACTTTGTTTTCCTTACTCTTGATCATATTGGGTATGTTCTGAATAAGCAGATAGTTGTAAAGTGGGAATGGGTGGGATGAGCAGGAATCTGTATGTAGATCTTCAGCAGAAAAATAAGTTCACTGAAGTGTTGTCTGCATATACATACCTAAAGAATTAAGTTTTTAGCAGATATGGATTAATATGCAGTCTTTGAAATCGAGAAACTTTTCTGATTTACACTACACAGGAAACTTGTCCTTGAGCATCTTGTTCCCTTTGTTCTCCTGGATTCTTATCAGTATCTTTCAATTTAATTTTAAAAAATTTTAGCAATACACAGTAATCTGGCTATAAAAATTATCAATACAACTTTTAGCAAAACAAGCCCTAATTTTTGAGATACAGCCCGCACTTAATACTTACTGAAGCTGATGGGAGCAAACAACATAGCATTTCATAGTGGTCTGACATTTTTGTAACTAAAATGATCCATTTTATTTCATTCTACACTTACCAAAAGCTGTCTTACATAATTGCCTACTTGGCTTCATGACTCACACTAGGGAAACTGAGAGCACTATTCCTAATGACTAACAAAACTGTGTGGAGCTTTTCACTGAACTTGAATGGGGTTTATGGTGCTCCCCATTCAGTATGATGGAGCTTTTGAAAGTCACCTTTGAACTGAATCTAAACCAGTAGTACTACCTTGCAGCTAAATTTTGAATTAAAATATACGTATTTTGACTGTATTGCCAATTTTTTTCTAGTTACAAATTTAGAAACACAGGATATCCTATGCTTTGTATAAATCTTATTAGTTATGAAGTTGCTGGAAAACTGGCTTAAATCCACAGCTTCTAGGTAACAAATAGTTCTCACATTGCTTCTAGGTAACAAATAATTCTCACTTTGTTTTTCCATGTATAAGGGAGTATAATTTCTGCCATCTGTTTCAACAATTAATTTATTTTGCAGTAACTTCAGCTGTTGTCTGCAGTGACTTCAGTAACAGCTTTAAAAACTCTCTGGTTGGACTTGCCAGGAATGTAGTGTAGGTTTTCATTTCTTTGTTTTATTTATGGAACCCACCATTTTCCTGCAGAGTCTTAAAGGCCTACAAGAAGAAACTGATATTTATACATCAGAAGAGGCAATCAGAACACAATTTCTTGCTTAAGACAGAACAAAATCCATAGAGAGTAACTTTTATACTTCTTGGGAGGCATACTTTACCTTTGGGAATGAATTTTGGCGTGTTAGTTTTTGACAGTTTATTCTGAGCTATTATTAAAAGGTATGAATTTTTAAGAAGAACTTTCATTTTTCATTCTTTTGATTTGCCTAATGTGAATATCTGAAAAGGGGTCCAAGATGTGTTTTCATGGCATAAAGTGCTCAGTGAAAAAGCTATCTTCAGATACTCTTTTCCTTTTTTTCTCCTGCTGCCCTGCACTGTGGCATGAGGCTGAAAACAGACCCTCAACACAGCTGAAAAGTTGTTTGTGGTGCCACACTGTGAGGTTGAACATGAAAGTAAAAATCTGGCAGACACACTCTTTGTAGTGTGAAACCATGGCCCAGAAATCGTGTGTCACTCTAGACACTGCAGGTCTTCCTGTTCAGAATTTGGAAAATCATTCTGCTCTGTTTATTCCACTTCTAAGAGTCAGTTAAATCATAGTGTTTGAACTCCTCAAACATGTCTCCTCATACAGCACACTTACAGAGCTGGATCTTCTTTTCCTCTATGACTGCATTGTTCAGATCTACTAAAAATGTGGAGGCATTTTCAGGAAGGCAAATGCTGTCATTCTCTTCTGTAACTGTTCTTTGAGGCTGAGGCTGTAGATTCATTCCTCCAAAAGGATACAGGCTGTATCTGATCAGAATCTGGCAATTACTTCTGTGCAAAAAAATTTCAGTGTGATTTTTTGTATTGTAAATTCTGGTTTCATTATTTATCTGTCTATTAGCTGTGGGTGAAACTGGAATGAGAAAAGTCATTGTTTTTATTAAGAGCATAAAAATATTCATGATTAGGAGAAAGAGTTGGACAGTCACATTTCTCCACCTCAATACAGGAGGAAAAAGTTGCATACCATGGCATCTTGTGCTAGAAGGAAACCTGTTATGTCTGTAGTTCTCCTGGTAAATTCAAGCTTGTTTAAATACTTTTGGAGGGTCATTCACTGTCAAATGCTTCCAATGAGAGCCCAAATAAATGAGGAATTACATAGCACTTTTGTCAAAAGATAATACATGGGGCATTAATTGGTCTATGGCAGTGACAATCATAACCTTGTCAAAAAATCCCCTTTGTTAAGCAGGATTAAGTAAGAGCATCTGCATGTCTCTGCCCATAAACATTATCCACTGTCAGCAGCCTAGGCAGGCATTCAGTGAAATCATAAATCTTGACTTCTTTTTCTCCATTCAACATAACTGATATTTTAACTTAGACTGTACTTAGTTCTATCCTACTACAGAACAGGCTAGAATGCAAACCACAATTACTTCTAGGTCAACAGCTAGTCAAATAATAATTACTTGAAAATTAGGAGATGCTAATTTTCTGGTGCTGATTTTCTTCTCAAGGGGACATAAAACCCTATCTTTTACTATTAAAGAGAGACACCTTACTTCTACCCATAATCCCAAGGGTGTTTTGATAACAAAAGTCAAATTATTACACTATATCACTGTTACAAATTAGGAAACTTCTTATGTTTTTATTTATGTGGATTGATAGGGCAGCTGGGATAAGATTGTTCTTTAGGAGAAAGATGACATAAATCTGTGAAGTAATATTTTAAGGTATGACAAAATCATAATTCAAGCTGGTGACACATTAGCAATTATTTTAGCAGTGTTGGTCAACTTATGAGAAACAACTTAGTATGTTTAATTACAATTTCTTGTACTGTTGATACTTGTGCTATAAATAAGGCATTGCATGTAGGTCACTCAACTGTTTGGTTGTGAAATTGTTTACTTACCATACTGATGTCATTAAATTATTATTCCAGGTCACTGGGTAATCACACTGGGTAATCACTGGGTAATTTTTACAAGAAGGAATCATCCTTTCATGGAACGGACTTCTAATCCAGTCCCTGAATTCCTTTAGCTCCAGATCTATTTTAAGCAAAATATACAGGACTACAAGTGTATCTGTGTTGCTTACACTTCTCTGTGTGAAATTCATGGAATCGTGGAATGGTTTGGGTTGGAAGGGACTTAAAAGATCATCTAGTTCCAACAACTCTATCATGGGAAGGGATGTCACCCACTAGACCAGGTTGCTCAGAGCACCACCCAGCCTGGCCTTGAAAATTTCCAGGGATGGCAGTGGCATCTTCTCTGGACAACCCACTCCAGTGCCTCACCACACTTGCAGCAAAGAAGTTATTCTTCATATCTAATCTAATTCTATCCTCCTTCAGTTTAAAACCACTGTCCTTTGTCTTATCTCTACATGCCTTGTAAAAAGCCCCTTTCCAGCTTTCAATATTCATTCAAATATTAATAACTTGTTTTAGCAAATCCAGTTTCTGGATTCTGACCTGAAGCCTTCTGAAAGCATAAGAATGACAGTCAGGTCTCTCGATATTGCATGATAAAAGTGGGATAGGAATGAGTAACTGGCCTGAAGTCCACGTGTTTCCTCTGACCTGTAGCCACATTGCTTCAGGTTAGTTCTTATATAAGAATTGCCTTAACAAGCAAGATGTGACAGGCCAGTGCAGAGCTGGGGAGGGAACTATCAAATCACTGCGGCAATGATTAAGATCAGGGCTAGAACTCACTCCCTGGCTCTTGCTTATTTAGCCAGGTGTACCTTCACTGAGCTGCCCGAGTTTCAGGTTAGACATCTGCAGTAGCCATGTTTGCTACTGACTTATTTGGTAGAGTAGGAACAGGACATGGGATTAATGTAGTCTTGACTGATGGTTCATAAACCCTTTGTGGAATTTATCCTCTTGTTTGTAATAAATGTAACGGGAACAAGAATTCAATGTGTCTAATTTGATTAATACTAGGTGAAAAGCATGGCTGTGCTAGCTAAAGGGTGAGTATGAATTAACATTTTCACAATTATTCATCTTCAGTGGTAAGACTAGTTTAATGAGTTCCCATTCTTTTCCCTCCTCTCCATCTCAGCCGGCCCTTTTCTGGCCCCAGTTCCTCATTCCCACGCCCTGTCCCCTTCAAAGCAAATGTTATTTGTAATCCGAATCAGTTCAGTGATCCAGTTTAGATTGCAGCTCCACAAACAGTTGTATTGACACACCTGTGCAGGTGGTACAGTATGGGGAGGCAGGAATGAGTGCTTGGGGACTGCATGTTGTGAAATGTGAAAGTGATATCTGGAAATGAAAGACTTTTTGCCTTAAACCTATGGAACTATTATCATAACTCTAAACTAACAAATCAGAACATAAATCTCCATAGAGAAAGTCAACAAAATAAATCACCTTGTCTTTGTACAAACCCTAAAGCTGGGGTGTTCTGGTAATCTTCCTTTTTCTGCCTTTTGTTCTGCCAAGCTGAAGCAATAGCTGAAATGTTCAAGACTGTCCTGAATTATAAAATGTGTTGCACATGTTATTGTTTTCCTCACCCCCACTCCCGGGTGAATTTATTTTTCATTTTAAATGTTGTTGTTGAACTCTGTCATTCTACTGCTCATCTAATTCCTCATTCAGTTTTATAGTTAAGCAGTAGTTAAAAACTATCACTGGGGGAAAAGTATGATGCAGCTGTTTGATGTGATCCAGCCTCATATAAAATATAAACTGTCCAAAAGTACCAGTAAAAGAATTGCAAAGGACTCATTCTCACTCAAATTCAAAATAAAATGTTAAAACCTATAGCTTAGAACAAGTGCTCCTTCTCATAACCATTTCCAAACAATGGGTTTGCAGTGGAGAAAAGCGAGGCTAGATTTTCTTTGCTGAAAGAACTGAAATGAAGGGAACTCAGAAGAAGGCACACCAAAGCCAGCAGCTGTGTAACAGGTACGACAGGTCCTGCCCACCTCCCAGCGCTTCTCTGGACAAAGTCCTCCCATTCAGAGGTTTGTAGGTGGACAGGTTTGTTAGGGACAAGCTGATGTAACACTGCAGGTAAATGTCTCTGGTTCCTTGGTGTCCTTTGCCACACAGTGGCTGAGACGTGGGTGGGACAGGGGCAGTGGGGATTGGGGTGTGCACGCCTGCCCTGACACCCAGGTGCTGCCCTTTTGAAATGCACTGCCCTTCCCCCTGCCAGGAAAGCTGCACAGCGCTCTCTGTCCTTCAGAAAACCTTCCAGTAAGAACACTAAACTACTTCTTCAAGGTAGGAAAAACCCTCAGAAAACTGATTGGCTCTCTATTTTAGTTTTTTTTTAAACAGCTTTACCAATCCGTAGAATTAGGTGGAAGGGGGCAAAATATTTGTCTTCCCCCTGGGGACTAACATCCCAGAGAAACCCATGAGATAAAAGGGAAAGGCGAGCAATGAGAGACCCACATATCAAACCCTGTTTTTTTAAATCAGGAATGCAGTGGGAGGAGGAAGGAGGCAGGATCAGTCAGGCTTGAATGAAAATATATTTGCAATAACTTTTGTCTAAAATATTTTCTGTGATTTTTATAACAATAGAGCAGACTTCACTCCTCTCACAAGAGGCAAGACAAGGCTTTAAAAATTTATTTTACCTTTCTGTATCCATTCAGGTATGTTTATTGGTTGCAGTAATTTTATGATTGCTTTTCAGTGCCTTGGAGGCATAGAGTACATTTTATTTCTGTGTCAATAACACAACAAATTGAATTCAGCAAACTGTTAAATCTGCTACGATTTTTCATTGCAATTTCTCACCTAACCCATGCCAAATGCATTCTGGCAGATTTATTGTATGACAATATCTTCCGTCACCCCATCACTCCTTGACCTGACTCTTGGCCTCTTGTGGTGGTTAAGCCTTACATGGCTGCCTAAACCAGAGACTAGACAGGAATAAGCAAATAAGGAAGTATTTATTTGAAAGGCCTTCCAAGGTACACCCCAGGGAGTCCAGAGGGTCTTGCCCTAGAGGACCCCAAGATGGACGACAGGTCACAAGTTCTTCACACTTTTATAAGTTTGGTTCATTTGCATATCAGGGTTATTTCTCCAGTTAAAGCTTCATTTAATGATGTAATTTCCCCAAGCTTGCCCCCCACTCCAAGATGTTGGTTTTGAGTGTTTGGGCCTAGGATGGTCTGAGTGCCCTTGAAGAGCAAGCCTGAAGTGGCTTAGTTATGTCTATCGTAGCACGAGAGAGCAGAAGTTAGCAGGCTACAAGAAACTTCAGAGTTACACCAGCAGTACAGGATTTGAAAAATATAAAAGTGAAAACCCAAGGCATCAGTGGCCCCAAGGGCATGGAGAAGCTCCCTTCCCTGCCCATACCCAGGGCTCCCCCAGCCCTGCCCAGAGCCAGGACCCTATGTCAGGCCCCCTGGGACTGTCAGCTCCTGCCCTGGTGAAGTTGCCTTAGGTTTTAACTTTTATATTTTTCAAATCCTGTACTGCTGGTGTAACTCTGAAGTTTCTTGTAGCTTGTTAAGTGCTGTTCTCTATGCTAAGGTAGACATAACAAACCTCTCTAGCTTACTCTACAAGGACACCCAGACCAAGAACTGTAAACCATCATCTTGGGGAGAGGGGAAAAGCTTGGGGAAGTTCCATCATTGGCTGGGTTCTGGTTGGTGAATTTATGCTGATATAAAAGTGTAAAGAACTCATGACCTGTCATTGTCCATTTTGGGATCCATTGAGGCAGGACCTTCTGGAGCCCAGAGTGTACATCTGAAGGCTTTTCAAATAAATACCTCCTTTATTCCTTTATTCCTGTCTAGTCTCTGTTTCTAGGTAGCCATTTAAGGCCTCAAGGTCACAGCCCAGCTCCCCACAGCCCTGCCCTGCGTGGCCTGAGCTGGGGCAGGGATGTCCTACATACCTATTACCTAAGCCTAGAGGTGAGAGAGGTGTCTCCAGGGCTTTCATTACTTGTTGGATCTCAGACATGGACTTTTTGGCTGTTGCTTTGCACTGTGCACAGAAGTTCTATGTGTTTCATAAATGTCACAGGTTATGTGTTCAAGACTTTGTTCTGTGCCTCACACTCTTAGCTAAAAAGAAGCCATGCAACAAAAACATTGTGAGTGATGGGGTTGCAGGACCTTCTTCTGAATTAGAAAAAATAGCTTTCCAAATGGGAAGTGCAAAGGCAGCTCTTACAGATCTACAAATTCAGGACCCAGGCAGAAAGCTGAACAGAGAATAAAATTAGGAAACAAATAACAATTTTCAGTTCTGAATAAACATTCCAAAGTCCTGGTTAGACTTTAAGAACTCTTGCTATCTGTGGATTTCATAGTTATGACTAAATTTGTTTTCAAGGCACTGCAGGGTTTCCGTATCATAGAAAACAGGTGTTCCTGCTTCTCCAGTCTCTAAGGATGGTGGTCCATGAACAATTTTCCTTCTGGCAATATTTTCCTCCCAAGCTGCTTGCTTCCATCCCCTTACTGATATTTATCTCCTCACTCTGCTATTGGAGTCATTGACAAGATTTTACTCAATAGGATCAATAAAATGTTCTAAACTAAGGAAAATGCTCCAGCAACAAAAAAAAAAAGGGTCTTTCAACACAGATTATTTCACGAATCTAATTTAGAGCATGGCACTGAACACACATTGTCCTGCAACACAGGCCCAGCTAAGGTGGTGATAAATTGTGGCACAAGGAGGAAACGAATACCTGGGGTGAGAAAGGACGGGAATTTATTAAATTGGTTTTGTCACCAGAGAAAATTAAGTCTGGAACTGCACTACAGCCCTTTTCTGGACAATGTGAAGATTAAAAAGCACTGATAGAAGCCAGGGGCTCATCTACATGAGTATCCCACAGGATATGCTGTAGATGGTGTGCGACAGCAGGGAATCTAAATAAAAAAAGTGCTGGTAAAACAAGGCTCCTAGAGTTAAGGATATTTTGGTTACAAAATTACAATATGTCTATCCTTCAGCTGCAAATCATTCTTTTATTTTTCTAGTGGAAAACTAGAACAAGTGTTTTTAAAGAGCATTTTTGTGTACCTAGGTTGATTTTGCAAGAAATTTATGAAAAAGTCTCACAGGAATAAAAATTGAGAACAACTGAGATTTTGAAATTTTACAGGGAAGGTAAAATACTCTCCTTGGCTTGGACAAGAAGAGTATTGTTTGGTATGTGTAGGTGTTTGCTCTTGATGCTTTAGTGGACTCGTCTAAGTCCATTGTGTTTTCAGCAAAGGTGTTGATTAAGAGCTTAGACCTTTATGATTACTTAATACACAGTCAAGGCAGTTTCAGATGTTTACGCCTGCCAGGTGGTTTGGTGGTGGTGGAACCATCAGTGAGGTTGTTGTGAGCAATTTGGAGAGAGTTTTCTGGGCACAGCTCTGGTTGGGCTGCTGTCCATGCGTGTGCCTGCGGCGAGGCAGGGGGAGCACGCTCCTCAGCTATACCTGATCTCAGCTGAGTCTGGGGGCAAAGACGTTCTGCTGAGGCTCAGTAAGAAATCTCAGCGTGCCTAATTGTAAGCCCCATTTAGAGCCAGAAATGATCACCTCTAACACCTTACAAATCAAATCAGCTGATACAACTTCTGTGCTTCCCCCATTCTCCTTCCTCTTTTACGCTCAAGTGAGACATTATGGGATCTGGCTCTCATCAGAGTTTAGGAAATTAGCATGCTGAATGCTATGCTTAAACTCAAAAATTTCCAAACGTATCTGCAATGATTTTAAGTAAACCAGAAAGAAAATTCTTTGAAAAAATAGCAATACTATTATTAGCTATGCCAATGGTAAAGTACATTCATTTCTCAACACTTACTCGGAGCAACCATGGCCTCTAATAGACCACAAAATTGTCAACGGCTAACTGAAAAGGAGATTAAAATGCATACTGATTTGCAGTAATTTATTATCGGTCCTTCTAGGAAAAAGCACAGAATACTTCTGTCGCTAATAAAGTTATACTGAAATGGGATTCCATGGGATTCTGCTATCGTTCAAATAATATTATACATGCTCTTAATAACCTTGCACTGTTAATAACCTTCTACTGTTAATCTCTGTATAATGTGAAACTGCAAATTAAGAAGTCTTTTCATGTACAGGGGCAGAACTTGATTTAAAGGCCTTGATGGTGTAAGAAGCAGACAGAAATAAATCCATATTGCAAACAGGCAGCTAATGGATGCGAAGATAAAGAAGGACTTGTGAAGACAGAAGCAGTGCAATGTCAAATCTATTTTTTGCACCGTTTCTTACGGAAAATATTCCCATTAAAAGCAGGAATGTATCACATGAGCGCCTTGTGCAAACTAAGAAATGTAAATGGTAAAAATAATCAATGAGGCTAAAAAAGTAAAATTTCTTTATATGTGACCAGATGGAAAATTAAGATTAATGGAATCTGATTAATCCCATATTCAACTTTGGAAATCTACTAGTTTGGCAATACTGAATATCCTATTCACTTCTTATTTTTATATCAAGTTACAAGCCAAGATTTATGCTGATTTTATAATCATTGTTTGTTCTTATCTTAATTTACCATTTGTGCTTATCATGGTTTAATTTCTATTAAATTAAAATCAAACCATTGTATTGATGACTTTCCTTCTAAAGTTATCCTATAACACTTTTTAATTTACTCCTAAGAGGAACAGTCTGTTTTATTTTGATAGAGTAATTGAAATTCACTGAAATAATAAAGCTTACTCAGTTAACATATCCAGTTGGTGTACCCCTGCCACACAACCTGGACAGATCACAGCACTGGCAAAAACATTTTTCTGGCAGCAATCCTTTTGTAAACAAAAAAGGCTTTCTCTTGCTATTTTTCAGGGGTTGAGGCTGTTCAACACCGAAAGAACACCACCCTGGTTTTGAAACATAAGCATGATTTAGAGCCAGGTGATTAAAAATTTATTTTTCATTATCCCATAATTAATAAAAAATTGAATTTCTTCTTGCAAACTCTGCTGCTCTTGTGTCTCTACTCCATCTCAGCTACACTACCACCAGTATTTTCATAAAATGTAATTGTGCTCTTCAATGCAGGTACTGCAAGGCTGGCACCATGGAGCAGGGCTGTGGAAAGAGGATGGTCACACCCTTCGCAGGTCATTCTCTCTTACATCCAGAAGGCCCTCACTGCACGGCGCTGGAGGAGTGTTTGTGCTAAATAAGAGGATCAAGGATCAGCTCCTGCTGCTGAAACCAAGTGGCACTGAAATGCTAATTCCCACGCTGCCCAGGCACAGCTCCTCCAGCAGGATTGGTGTCCGTGCCACAGTGCACATTGTCCCGTGGTCCGTGCCACCGCCTGCACATCCAAGAGATAATCACTCCTGTTCACTTGGGAATTTCTTTCAGAGGAAGAAGAGCCAGCCATGTCAATGGTCAGGGTTTCAGTACTCATGTTCAATTTATGAGCATTTTTATTTAACTTGTCAATGGCCCTTTCTGTCCCCAGCCCAGCACTCCTGCTCTGCTCTGCCTAGGCACAGTCCTGCAGGGGTTGTTCACATCAGCAAGGGGCCTGAGATGTGGCTTCAATTGTGACTGTTTATGTCTGAGGATATATGAAGCATAGAATTATAGAATCATAAAGGTTGGAAAAGACCTCTAAGATCATTGAGTCCAACTGTTCACAGCCCAAAAACTACAGATCTCCCAGCCAGGAGCAGAAATACAGGAAGTACATTCAGACAGAGAATGAGTCAAGCTGAAAAGTGAACAGTGAGAAAGTTCCAAATCTGGTTGCAAATCTTGGAAAGTGTGTCATGAATATGGCAGAGAACTTAAAATTTGGGTCCCTGCTTTCCCTTCATTTTTCTCTGCATATCCATGTTAAAACACAAGGAGATCACTCAGCTGAATGCTAAGGGCAAGTAATTGCAGCAGAAGTGAACAGGAGCTGTGCTTTGACTTTATGAAAACCTGAAGTCTCTAAGTTCTCTGAAAGATCCAGCTGAAAGGCATGTTACATGGCGGACAAAGTATTAGAGGACCTTTTTTCCTTTTTTTCAGTCTCTTCGCTCACATCATGCAAGAGAAAGATAACAACAACAGCAGGGTGTCAGGGAGATAAATTCATTAGTATTTTTGGAGAACTAGAGCACTACAATGACAGCACTATGGAAAAGCCCATGAGAAAATGAGTGATTCTCTATTCCGTGCTGCATTTGGATGGAGAGCAGTAAATAATGGATAGGGTACACATTGAGAGGTGAGTCTAAAAAGAAATATTGAACAACTATCCATTCATTGTGCTCTGCTCATCTTTTCCTGATCCTGCTCTCTGCACCTCCCACGAATTTTGCTGAGTTTAATCTCACCCTATTTTAGTTTATAAAGTAAGATGTCTAACCTGTACTTCCCCTGTAGTCAGTGAAAAGAGAAAGGTACCTTAGGAAGCAATTCATCAAACTACCTCCAACACCTGGGACAAAATGATGTGATCACTCTCTGATGGTGTCTATCTCTTTTCCTGGATACACACTGATGGAGTACAGAGAAACAATTTGGCTTAGTCCTCCAGAGTTGAGATGACTTCAGTGTTTAGATTAATCCCACCCTAAATCTCAATCTGAACAGAACAGTGTGCCATCCCAAAACAGGTAAATCATTTTAACAGCCTTGTTTTCCTTCCAGTTTTCTGTGAATCATGATTTGTTTTGCACTGTGAAGTAAAGGTGCTGAAATTTGCATTAGACTGTCACTGACAAGATGCTTCAAAGATACTATTTGTGGGGCAGCCAGAGAGTGATGGTGTGATGCCTGATTAGATGTAGAGCAGCTGTTTTTGTTTTCACTGTATCGACTAGAGAAGAATCCCTCCCTTTTTCTATGTCACTGTATGTGGAAAGTTCCTTCATAGCACACATACCTGAAAAAATTATGTGATTTAGAAAGAAGCTGCTTTGCATTAGGAAACAAGCATCCTTTCTTATCCTGGGTAAACTATTTTAGTCATTCATATTGCAAATCTGACCTTTGTGTTATGGCGTGATGAGGAGTCCTACATAGTGCACAACCTGTTAGCAAATCATACAGAGCCAATGGTGAAATTTCATTTTGTGATTGAATATGTATTTAATTTTAAATTCAAGACAAAGGAGAGAAATAAAAACTCAAAGTTGGTTGCATTTAGATGGGGTGAGAGGTTTTCAGGAAAAATCTTAAAAAAATTAATTTATTGTCTTTCTGTTATTAAAATGAATCTGTGAGAGATTACCTCTGTATTACAAGGACCAGCTTCCTAGGAGCTTCTGAGGACTGGGCTTCTTGAAATGGTGAGTAACTAACTTATATTTAAATAATTTTTGGGTTTCATGAAAACCTTTGTGAGCTCAAATACAGTTGTATTTTATTTGTTATGCAATCTTTTCTTTTTCCAGGGTTTCTGTTACCAGGCATCTTTTGAAAGTGGAATTCATGACCATATTTTTCATGGTTAAATTTAAAAACTTATTTTGAAAGGGCATTCTGTGGAAAAATGCAGAAGAGGTTAATTAACAGAAAGCTCAACAATCAATCATCTTCAATTAAAATTTGGCTATAGTTAATGCAGTTATAAGTCTGTGTCAGCCTCTTCACTCCAGGGACAGGTTCAATACATAATGCAAATCCACCCTACTTCTCTTCATAACATTAATATTCATTCTATAAAATTTTCATGGTAGGTGAAGTTCTGCATTTTATTTTCTGACAGCAGCTCAAGACAGCAGTTTTATGCTGGTCCCTTCATTTGTTTTCTTTATTTCCTGAACACGCCTGTTTATTATATCCCCAATCAGGCAACTACTTTGCCATGTGCCAACACTAAGGCGAACTGCATCCTATAATCAGTACTGAATACAAACCAATAAATCAAAGAGCTGACCGAATGAGACAATATGGCTGTAGAAGCCACCTAAATAAAAGTCAAGGTGGCTTCCAAATGCCATCTCAGGTATTACTAAGAATAAAGGTGGAACTCTCAAAAAGGTAGATTCCCTCATTTTAGCTGTTGCTAAGACATTGCTGGTTTCAGACTTCTGCAGTGACCTGCAGGAAGTGATCGTTTGTAGACCGGGTAAACAGAACAGAATTTCAATGGACGGATTTTAAAAGTTCCCACTTTCAGTGGCACTTTAAAACTTTTGTTGGATGTTGGTGTAGAGCTATGTTTGGACTGACTACAAAAGACAACTCATTTTCTCCACTAAAAAGCTATCTTAAATCAGTTTAAGTGGGTTTGCACTCCAGTGGATGGAGAATACTCACCTGGTTGGTTCTGCTTTAGAAATGGCATCTCAGAGAGAGGTGATACTAAGCAGCTAGAAAGTAAAAGATACTGAAGTACTGTTCTGCAGTGAATCTCTCCCCATGTCCCAGGGCCCTGACCACATCAGACAGTCTGTTGAAAAGGCACTTTCTGTATGATGAAAGTTTTTTCATATTTTTCTGAAGGTCTGTGAGGTATGTCCGACATGTTTAATGTCCAAAGCATGCAGTGCCACTCTCTATATTCTCATCTATTCATAAGTGTGCAAAAATGAACACAAAGGCTTCTGTACAATCCCTCAACCATTAACTACATGTATTTACGTTACTTTGCTAATTTAATAAATTTTACCTTGCTCTCATATGCACAATGTAATTTCAGTCCATAAATAGACAACTTCTTCTGGGTAGTCCCTCTGGATAATGCAGACCCTTGGAGCTACTTCTGTGGTTAGTTAAGGATAAAAGACACAAAGAGCAAACTGAGGAAGGACCAGCCCTGGCCAGAGATGCTGTTTGAACAACTAAGTGTGGCTGCAGTGCAATTTAATGTGGAATGGTTGCAAGCAACTAAAGAGCTCTGAAATGTTAGTACTAGATGATATGAGTTAGGATTCAAGGCATTTTTAATGACTCATAGCAGCCAGGAAGGCTCTTGGTCAGACACCTCACCAACCATCAAAAAAGTAACCATGAAGCTACTTGAGAACATGAGACAAAATTGAGAGCTATATGTTTCAAGGTTTTTTCTTACATTTTAACTTGCCTTTTACAATGTGTTTTGGTCCATTCTTTTTTTTTTCTTTTCAGCTTTTGAAAGTGCAACAATGAACTCAATGATTATCAGACTTAGGGAGTATATTAGAATATATTAAATTTAATAACACTATAGATACTCATCAATCATGCGTTACCTAATATTCTCTCTCTTAAAGGTTGCTTGAAAATCAGATATTTTCATTTACTGGCAAGGTCTGGATTGAAGAGAAATGTCTCATGCAGCAACTGAAATTCATGATGCAGCAGCTATAAATCAAAACTAAGTAAACAATTTTGTTTAGTGTGTAGACAGTTTTCTCCATGCTTCAGGGCCTTAATACTGATTTCTTTTATGCTGACATTTGCTCTTGTCCATTGACTATTCTGTCATTATCTGCCAGTTTTCCAAAACCACTCATGATACATATACTCTCCTTTCTGCTATATTTTCCTTCTATTCTACCTTGTGCTTTTTTCTCCCTCTCAACACTACTTCTCTGAAAGCCTTGAG
Source organism: Erpornis zantholeuca (assembly GCA_013400515.1). Taxonomy (NCBI): domain Eukaryota; kingdom Metazoa; phylum Chordata; class Aves; order Passeriformes; family Timaliidae; genus Erpornis; species Erpornis zantholeuca. The sequence goes on along the minus strand of VZTN01036281.1, from coordinate 150,461 downwards.
GACACACCCAAATAAAACTCCAAGGTAAGAATAAGTTAACTGCATGGGGGTTTTTGACTCCTGAAAAGACTGAAAACGTCTATAATATGTTCATTTAGCTTTCTTCTGCTGCTTTTTTTCCCCCCTGCTTTTTTTTTTCCTCTTGTGTTTAAAACTACCCCATGTTAAGCTGCATTACCTTATGAGCTAAAATGTTAGGGCAGATATGTTGAGGACTTCTAAGAAATCTGCACTGAATTCTGTGCATAGGCGAATTATGTTTTTGAGTCATAACCAGGTGAAAAGCAGCAACTTTATTTAATTTGATAAGGATGTCTCCTGAAACAGTCAGAAAATGTTCCATTTTTCACCATCATTGAACGTGAAACATGTGAACTATGTGAAGTACCTTTTATTTTCCTGTTTCGAGCCAAAGAGCTCCTGAGTTGCCAAACAGGAGAATCAGTGTACAACTAATATTATTCCAAAGTAGAGTGCTGAATGACATTTTGAATTATGTATTGCCACTATTGTGCCTAACTCCCTTCCAGTCTCTAATTGTGGGTCCCTTTTTGTGCATTTTAAGTAGTTTTTCATCCTGACTGAATTCTAATTTTATCTGAACCTTTGCAAGTATGTGTGCTAATTATACAAAAAATCATTCTGCATTCATTTTGAAACTAGAATGTGTTTTCAACAAAATGTTTCAGTTTCATAAATGCAAAATTACTACTCCTAGCTTTGCCACCAAAAAAGATTTTTTAATATTATATTTTAAAATATATTTATGAGATACACAAATAGTTATTACTTGTTTTCTACAGTTTATTGTAACATTCCTGTTAAGACAAAAATAGTCTAAAAATATACTGATGAATTTCTAATACAAGATACAGAATAAAATATAAGGCAAAATGAATGTAAGTTTTTTATTTTAGAGTAATTTTAAGGAATTCTTTTGCAAAAAGTTATACTTTTCTTTTTACTAATTTATCTTAGATATGAGATGCAATGTCATGTTAATTTTAGATATTTAAAATTATGCCACTATATTTCTGATTACACACATAACAATAGGTGTTATTTTAAAATGAAAGTATCCACAGAGAAGATAGCTTTCTAATTATTTCTTACCTAGTACTGAAAAGGAAGGACAATGCAACACAAACGATCACTTGAAGATTTAAGTGCTTAGTTATTAAATGACTGAAAGTGTAAAGGAAATAACTAATTTTAAAGTAATGTTGAAATTAAATTCCCCATTATGTCATCAGCCATCCAGGCACACTGTGATTTACCAATGGAAAATTCAGCCTCATGTTAGGCAAGAGAAGACCTATGCCAATGGTTGCTACAACACATGAGCACTGATTTTCAGGAGAGAACTTGGTACAAGATGGATGCATGCCTTGTTTTGAACAATTCACAAGTTTTTTAACTTTATTATTTATAACAATAAAAAAAAAAAAAGCGCTGTTGATGAGTGTGTTATCTTTCAATCTGAGTTAAGAATATTAGGTCTTGCTCATGCTACAGTTCTTTTGTAGCTGAACTTCACTTAAAATTCTCTTGTAACCAGAAGTCATCATGCTCATCATGGAAAACAAATACTGCAATGTCTTCCTGGAGAAAGAAGAAAATGTGCTACAATTCACCATTACATGAAATCAAACAATCATCAGGACCATTGGAAAAACAAGGCTCTGGAATAATATTCTATTAGGATGAATTGGATTAATCACCTACTGTGTCACCTACTGTGTTTTGAAGAAGAATGCCAGTGTAAAACTAGTGACAGTTTTACCTGAGAACCATGATGCAATTTTTGTGATGGCAGAGGACCCTGACAAGGAGGCACAGGCAGATTTTCCTTCCCCATGTCTATACTGACTGTTTTTATCGTGAAGAAAATGAACTCAAATGCATGTACTCAAGCAGATATATGTTAGAAAAGTTTCTAAGTCACAAAACAAACTATTAAGCATATCAATGACTAACAGCAAGAATTTGAACAGTAAAATAGTAATTAAAACCTATTTAAACACTTCCTTTGTGAATTAATGATATATTTGAGTAATATATTATTGATTTAATATATTTTTGGCCAATCTTATTCAGGGCCTGACTCCTAACTTGGTTAATCCTATCATAAAATTCTCATCTGTCAGTGCCAAAGAAGTACCCTCCTGGAACAGATATGCTAGACAGAGGAATTAGACCAGTATAATTAGGAGCTCAATGTTCATCTGAATGTAGTTTAACAGTTATATAAGCTAATTTTTGACAATTAGCATAAAGCATGCATAAAATCAGCCTGTATGCCATTTTCCTTTTTCAGTGTAGTCCAAACATTAGGATCATGGGTCTATCTGACTTAAATCATGCCTCCTTCACAGAAGTTATAGTATTTATTATCATGGGAAATTATAATAAATACTCCAAACCTTAGAATATTTAGAATTCTAGCAACTTTTGGAAAATTGGATAAGCTGTATAACTGTTGTACTATAAAGCATAGGAGTTATAAAAAGCAACTTAGCTACACCAAGCCTTTTCTTAAAAAGCATTCCAAAGAATTTTTAGCCACTGGCAGATCAGATTTCTTTGAATACAAAGTCACTAATCAATCATTGTGCAGGGGAGCTGATCTAAGACTGCACTGCTCAAAAAAGTGGTGATTTTTTCCTGACAATGCTTTCACATTTCCTCCCCTGATCCAGATGAAACACAAACTTTATGTTCAGTAAGATCACCATTTAGTGAGGTCAGAAAACTGATCCATGTCACCTTGTGTGCCAGCATGACAGGGAGAGCAGCACATGGGGCCACGGATGAAGCAGAGGAACCAGATCCATCGGTGGCCAGACTTTTCAAACTGGCTTCAACTGTTTCTGTTACCTTATGCTTTTGGTGTGGTAACAGGACTTTCACTAATCATGCGAGGAACTGAGTTTTGATGCATCAGTGAGCCTTTCTCCTGCAGGTAATAGGACCTCTGCAAGAACAGACTTTTATTTATCTTCCTAGGCTGCCAATCCATTGAACTGAATTGAAATGAATTAATTGACTGAAACCTAACTGATAGTTTTGGAGAAGGATTCTGATTTTACTGAAGCAACACCTGGCTAAAAATTTTCCCTTTTCCTAAATGTGAATAGAAAAATATGTGATGTTCCTATCCAGGGAACTGGGGGAGAGCACTTGATCTTCAAATTGAAGAAGGGAGAAAACACCTGAAACATGTTAAATACACGAGCTCAGGGTTGGCCACTATCTAGGTAACACAGTAATTACAGATGGCCTGCAGAAACCTGGTGTTTCCCAAGTGTTTCTCAGTCAAAACATACTGTGTAGTGAACATAGGGCTTGTACTTCAGCTTCTATCAACTGAATCCTAGGGAAGAAGATACTAACATGCCTTCTGCTGTGTCTCAGATGCACAGCTTCTCATTGCTATGGCTACACTGGGAGAGAGCACCAGACCCAAGTTCTGGTTTACACAGTATCCCTTGGGAAATGTTAGTGATATCAGCTGAAAATACAAAATAGCAGCAAATAAAAAAAAAGATGTGCTTTAAAAAGAGCATAGCTGGGGCAACCAAGAATCGTTAATAGCTCCTGCTGGCTATCCTGCTCTTCTGGATGAAATTGTTAGCCCTTTGTAAACTCAAGAGAACAGGCACTGCATCTGGTCTTCAGCTGCCACTGCCTCAAACTTGGAAGACTGGCTTAAATGGCTATCAATCCCAGTTAAACCTAACCTGCTGGCCTGTGGGCTGGTGTGGCTGGGAAGCAAACACACTGGCTTTGCTTTGGGCATCCACAGAGAGGTGCAGCAGAGCCTGGGGGCACTGCATGCTGAATTGTTCCAGCATGAATCAACACGGGTTTTCTGGTGTCACCCTACTTTAAGGCACACCTATGCAGTTGGCTTGCTGTTCTTCATGAAGAAAAGAACCTTTTGCTTAATTCTTTTCTAAGGATTAAGTTAGCATTTAAGAGCCTGAGGGTTTGTCTCCAGCATTTCATGTGGCACATGGTGTGCATGGTGACCTGGACAAAAAGCTCACCCTCAGACAGAGATCACATTTATTTTCTTACCTCCTCTGTCTTTCTCCTTCAGGGCCAGTAGCTCTAAAGCCTCTTCCTGAGAAGGTTGCTATGTTCTCATAAGAAGGACAGTTCTGCAAAAAGTCTATTTCTTAGTAAATTAATAAAAAATAAGGCAGAGAACAAAACTATAATTAATATTTTCTAGAGGTTGTCATCTAGTTCATCTTCCCTGGCAATTTAATCCATCCTGTTCATATATTACCTTTTCCAATAAGAAGTGTTACCTGAAATGCCAATTTACTCTTAAATCTAGACTGTACAAATCCATTCTGACTTCTCTAAAGTTACATTTAGAACCAAAATGGGTCTCAGCCCTCAGGCCAAGATAATTCAGACTGGTTTATTTTCATCAGTAAAACTGTCCTACATACAAGTTCTGCTCTCCATTCAACCAGAGGGTGGATCTTGCACACTGACTGTGCAGTGTGAGTTAGGACCTCTACACAGTCACGTGATGTCATTTGATATTGAAAATTTAGAAAGATGACAAGTGAATCCTAGCATCTAAAGAGATTGTCACCTGCAGCAATTTGGTTCTCTACCACCCTTTTCTCCCTGACCAAGGTTACAACTGCCTCAGGCAAATGGCAATACACAACAGTGAGTGATCCTCAGCCGATTTACAGCAGGGTCAGTGAGCTCAGCATAAATGTTTCATGCAGGTGAACATAAACTGTCAGATTTTGGTCAAAAATGGTAACATATGGACTTGTATTTGACCTGATTCCTCCCTGGCTGGGAGGTGATTTTCTGGCTGAACACATGCTGCACAGGTCGCGATAATGTTTATATGGGATTTTTTGGAAACAGCAGCACACTCTGATAATGTTTTAATATTCTAGATTCTCAATATCCTCCCTCTTTTCCCCCACTACCCCTTTTAATCTTTCTTGGGTAAAACTGGCTCAGTCAACACAACATGTCACTGATTGTTGTGTTAGCCATTTAGGGATGGCAGCAATTTCAGACACCATGGACAACCCTTGAAGAGGATGCACATCCACAAGCTAATGTCTTAAAATGGTCACTTAAACGTGACCAACATTGGGCAAGAGAGAGCATTTCCCAGGTGCAGTCCTCCATCCCCACCTTTACTGCAGGGTGACTAAGTCATGGATGAAGCTGCTAATGGCCGTGAATTAAAGAACTGAATATCAGTGCTGGTTTATTTTGACAATCCTAAAATCTTTGGGGTTATGGCTGCTTCCCAAAGAGCCTAGCCCATCTTGCAGTGGAGTGAGTAAACTCAGAAGGGAGAAAACTAGACCAAAATAGATGACTATGAGCAGGAAATATTACAGCCACAGCAGCACAAGCCATTCTAGCTCCTGAGTCAGAGTTCTGTGTGAGCATGAGTCAAGTCCCTTAATTGTATCAGCACAACCACAAGAGATTTCTAGCTATGGTACCTTATTGGGGCTCCTAAGCCAAGCCTAAAGTAGGAAAAAGCCCTATATTTTAAAATAAATGACTAACAGAACTAAACTTTTTCAAACAGGATTAAAACCAGGTTAACATCTAGAAAAACCGTTACCTGACAAGTGTGCTTTAGTGAGGAAAAGTATCATGAAATGTTTGTTTAAAAACAGTCACTTTCCTGTATGCAATGGTTTTTTTACTTTGCCATATTTTACACTGCTGGAAAGTTCCTAAAGTTCCTGGCTTGTCCACCAGTAATAGTAGGCATTTCAGACATACACACAGAATGAATTGCATATGTAAAATCTACTCAATACTTAAGCTAGCATGATGGGCAGAAAACAAAAAAAACCAATGGTGTGGGGAAAAAAAGGGATGGAAGAAATGTAGTGATTTTAGTAGGCATGCACTGACTATATTTTCTGTAAAATATGAGGGATAAGCACCCAGGGGTATTATTCTGTCTGTGGGTCACCTAAACTTGAATGAGTTTTTCATATTCTTGTGATTGTCTTTTCCATATGCAAACCTGACCGTTCTTAAAACGTATGTAAATAAGTGTTATTTACAAAGGCAGTCCGATCATAAATGTAATGAATCCAAATAGATTTAGCCTTAGCTCAGTTCAGCGTTATTTTCCAAGCTCCTCTCTTCACATGCAAGAGTCTTGCATTTAGAACAGGCTGCCTGAGGTCAGAGACAGGATTTAACGAGTGCAAGCCTGCTTAAGGAGGCCGATTTGAACTGAGTGGATACAGAGCCTTATTTATGACACAAACATAATCTGAATGAAATTGGTTTATGGCTTGTTCACATTTAAGAGTACTGTGCTACCCTTATGCAATATTTGCATTGGAAAATAAGAGATTTGCATGGGAGTGAATCACTAACATTATTCACAAGGCATTACAGGCTTTTACAGCGCATCTTTCAGAAGGAAATCAGGATGGCACTGATTTCAAAATAAAATTTGGATGCAACGTGTGAAATTCTGTTGATTTTTTTTTAGTAAAGAAGATTGCCTCACCATCACTTCAAATTTAAAATGCAAAATCTCTTACCTTTTAAATAATACCTTTTGCTCCAGAACACTTGCAACCTATCTATCTGCATCATGGTGTCAGTGCAGGCATGTTGAACATGGAGAAGCAACTTAGTCAGAATGAGAGAGCAGTGTTTGGAGCACATAAGGTCACCTCTTGAATAGAACGATTTTCTGCTAGCAGCTGCCACTGCTGACTCTAACCAGTGACTGGAAGGCATCATGCCAGAAGCTAGGACATAAAAAGATCTTCAGACTGGGGAGCGCAAAATTGAAATGGAGAGGAGCTGATCAGCTCTTGTTTCTAGTTTTAAGGATAGGTCAGGAAGGTGAGCGAGGCAATGTCTGATGGGGTTGGCACTTGTGGGTTTGTCTGTGGGGGAAAGATACACCAAGGTAAATTTAATTAGCTTGAAGCCAGAATAGTTACTGTAGTGCCTGTCCCTGATATGCACCTTCTTGGTATAGGAGGGCATTTTTCATTTTCAACCTATCATTGATGGATTAAAAATAAATAGGAAAGATCATGCTTACTCTGTCATAAAAATGTACACATGATAGTTTGCCCTGATGCAAAAGTAGAGCCAAATCCATGTCAGGAAAGATTTGTCAGAATAGCCTTCCCAGAAAGCTCCCTTAAGACAGGGGGATCCTGTAAGGGCAACAAAAGTACTTTACCTTTGTAATGTGCACCAGCACCAAAAGTGCCAAATAAGCTGTACCACTTCTGTGCAAGGATAAGTGGGTTTCCCCTTGGCATTTTACCAATATAAAAAGCATGAAAGACAAAGAACCTCGCAGGCCATTTGTATGGCTACCTAGGTTACTTGTCATATCAAACAGTTTGTCTGTTTAAACTCACATCTACCTTATTTTATACCCCATATTACATCATTCTCAAGATTAGTCCTTCATAAAGACACCACCAGACAGACTATTGTATCCATACCATGGCTGCTAATCAAGTTTTAATGCAAGAGTGAGCACACTGAAGAACACATTTAACACCTGATAACATGTAACACATTTGTAACACAGGGGTTTTGTAGTGAAACACTTTGAAGATGACTCTCTTGGTTTGCACTTTACTGCTGAAAAGATTAGCTAATTTTTTTTTTTAAACCTTAGAGAAACAAAAATATGTCAGGTCTCCTATCATAGTCAAGATAAGGTGCTTTAATTTTGGACTGAAGGGAATTTTCCAAGGTCAGTTCCAGACTAAGAAGACAGGGCAGACCATGCTAAAGTAACCTTGCAGTAAAGTATTCAGCACTTGGCTGTGTTTCCTCTTTGGCATATCTGATATATCCAAGTGACTTTTGTGGAAAAATAATGTATTTTTTTTTAGCAGCAAAGAACTAATCTTTGTAATCTGCTGTTGTGTTACTTCAGAAGCATTTCAGCCATTAACTCTCCACATAGCACAAAGCTTATAAAAGAGACCTAAATTCTACATGCAACTGAAATTTTCTGTGGACATCTTTATCTATGACACATCTCTGAAACAGGGAGCAGTATGTCCAGGGTGTTTCATTATCCTTGGTGATGCAATTTACGTTTGGAATAATCATGTCTACACACAGTGCTCTGGAATCGCTATGCCTGCACAGCTGTTACAACACTGCTGCTTTGCATTCTTGGGAGATTCCATGGTTTATTGCCTTACCCCTCTGGTTTTTTCCATGCTGTTTGCTCACTGTGAATACTCCAGTGTGGAAAGTAGTGGAGTATTTTCTATGATTTCTCTCATTTCATCACAACACTCAAAGTGAGGTCAGTTTTTAAAGGACTGATCATCAGGCAAGAAACACTGAAGACCACTGAGAGGTTCCTGTGGCTATTTCCATATCTTTAGGGATAGGGACTTGTGCACAGCTGAAGGTGAGCAGGGAACTGATTAAGGACTAATTCATGAAATGGTGAGGCTCAGTAATGATGCAGAACACAGACAGACAGCAATTTCAAAACGTTTGGGAATATTAACTTTCAAGAGCCTTAAATGGAGAAACGTCCCCACAACTGTAGGAATGGAACATGTCATAAGAGTTTATCTTGGCTTGGTGAAAGGTACTCACCATTCTCATTTTGTAACCATTTCTGCAGAGAGAAATCCACACAAAAAATGGTCAGGTTTATTGTGAATGGGTTAAGTGCAACAACTAAAAAAGTAATTGGCATATGTGAGTTGGCAACACACAGGAATTTATTGAAGAGATTAAGTATTTGAAATTAGTTAATTTTGCTTGGGTCATTAGGTAATTCTATGATTCTACAATTAATGTGACAGATAAGGTTATTCTCTTTTCAGGTTGTATCTAACAGAAAGCAGCCTTTTCTTATAATGTAGCAGATGATCACTGTGGGAAACTTGGTAATATTAGAATGACATGATGAGTCATGTAGGCCCAAGAAACCTACATTTTTAGAAATGCTGGACTATTTAATGCTATTTTTTTTTCATTAAGGGCAAATATAGAAAAAAATAATGCTATGATTATTCTTGTCTGTTCAAAAGACTGAGCATACCCACATACCCATGTTTCCCCTGGTTTTGGAGACTTTCACTGGATACTTAAGTAAAGAAAAGGTGATTTATACTCAGCCAAGTGGGGTGATTTTAGATGGTGCATTAATAATACTCAGAAGCTGGATGCTTAACTCGAGAAATTGGCCTCATAGAAATGATTTTCTCTGTAGAATGAATCTCTGTACATTTTTTCACAGCAAAGTAAACAGAAACACCGAGAAATTTTGAGAAGTAAATAAAGTAGTGATGGGACACTCCTTCATCTGATCAGAAAGATTACAGTTGGGGATTCCCTACAATTAAGCTGTGCAGATTTGTGAACAAAATGCCTGCCCTCTTGGGGCAGGAGCAGGGAAATTTGTATACATGAAAGTTTTTAATATATCACACAACTGGGATTTTATTGAATTCTGCAAAGCTTTTAATATAATCAAGCAAGGTTGGGAAAATCACTTCAGAAAGTGTAAGTTAGTTAGGGCAAGAGAGCAGCATATAAAATATTCTTTGGAACTGCAGAAACACACTACCCCTTTGGGCAGATGAATAAGTTTATGGAGTCCTACACTATGCACATTTTATTTGCTGCTTTGCAGTGTGGAATGTAGAAGGACAAACCTGCACCTGAAAACTGCTGTGAAAAGGTGTTACCTCAGTCGACACATTATTAGTGAACAGGTTTTATCTTTGGAAAAAGAGGGTATTTAGATTTACCTGCTGTCTGTCTCCTGTAAAATCTTGTTTCTAAAGGATCATGACCATTTTCTTCTACTCTCTCTCCTCTTAGTCATGCTAAATTTAACTTTTTTTTTTCCATGTCTCCATCATTTTATCACTTTGCTGCGTACAGAGAATCAGTAAATATGCTACCCCTCGATTTCCTTTCCTTTTTGCATAGATTGGACAGGTGTTCATCCAGTGTAGGCACCTGCAGCCGTGGCTGCTGCAATGAAGCATGGATGAGAAAGATAAAAAGGAACAGGTAGTCATTAGCTAAGAAATGGCCTCTGTGCCAAAAATAATAAAATATAGCTCTTTCCTTAATTGCACAATATCCTTGCCAAAATAGAGAACTATCTTTGCCTGAAGATTTCTTTTTTAATACCCGTGGGTCAGTATAAAGTCATCTGTTAAATAAATAGGATTCTGCTGTCACTAAAGATATAAAATACTGAGCACCTCTGTAGTTATTAAAATATTTGTGTAGTCAGAGTTGGGTGATTTGTAACAACTCAATCCAAAGTTGAAGGTATAATAAAAATAAGCCAGAATATTTATTCTGTCCTTTTCTTTTCTATCCTATATCTGCTGTTACAATTAACTTACCTTCTACTCGTTGCCCTGTTAGATATGCATGTCTCTTTTACACGAGCGGGACTGAGGTCTTGTACACTGAGGCACTTAAGTGTTCAACACCAAAATTGGTAGAGAAAATAAATAGTTTAAAATAATTTTTGTATCTTGAAGATTCTGAGGCTCAGCTGCTTCTTTTCCTCATGATTATATAATAAACTTTCTTTTTTTTCTCAGTGAGAAAAGAAAAACGCTGCATGGATGTCCAGATGTAGAAGTCTGCTGTGTAAAAGAACTAGATCAGGACTAATCACCACGGGCTCCTTTTATTGTCTGTGGGGGGGAAAATAGAGAAAGAAAAAGCACTTTAAGGCATGATTCATACCATCCTAATGTAGGCATCTAAAATAGGTCAGGTTCATTGAGCTCTAAAATGTCTGTTTTTCTCTATGGACAGAGGCATGGTCACCCTGGGGAATCACTAGCTTAGATGTGGATATCTATGTTATCAAATAAGGTGAGATGATTTCCACCCCATGTAACTTTTGTGACCAAAAATAAATATCTATAAAGAAAGAAACATTGCCTCTATAAAAAAGGGCTTCTAATAGAATGATATGTGCTAAAGCTCTCGTTCCACATTCCCTACAATGACCTAGATCCTATAAAACTTAAAGATTGAGATCTCTATCCCAGACAAAAGCATGTTATAATTCTGCATTATCCTTCATTCTGGCTTGTGAAAGTGATTGCTCACTAAACTTAAAACACATGCCAAGAAGTACACAGCAATGTGCTAATTAAAGATGTGCACACAGAATTCAGTGCTGATTAGTATGTGTATTATAATTACTGCAGTACATCAGTATATTAGCATATATACACATATATGTGTGTGTATACATGCTAATAGAACGCTTAAAAGACAATTATAGATAACGGTTGTCATTTCATACATTAATAAATACAGTATATTTGTATGCAAACTAAATATATCTATGAAAATGTAGGGATAAAGACAACAAGAAAATGTCCTTATTTTATTCTGAATTTCTGAAAGACTATTTAGCACAATAGAAATCTTAGTGCTGGCACAGTTCCATCACTAATCAGGGAAAAGAAAAAGCATTCATTGAATATTTCTGCTTTGCATTTAGAAAGAAACACAGTGTCTGCATTGCCAAACTATCATCTATTCTGACATTCTCCAAAGCAGATGGTAAAGAACATCTATTAATTTTTCTTTAATTGGCAGGACTAGATAACTTGATTAAAGATTTTAAAAAGAATTTGCACTGCTTTGCATTGGCAAAATGCTTTGGCATACTGGAGAAGTCCAAGAGGCCTGGAAAAATCTAATGCTGTGTTGAGATTTCAACAACATAAACAGGATGACCACAGTAACTGTAGATGAGTTAACTTGACCTTGGTTCCGTGTGAAAGAATGGAACAGCTGATATGGGACTCTGTCCATAAGGAAATAGAAAATGGAAACGTAATTACTGCCAGTCAACGTGACTTTATGCAAAACAGGTTAAGTTAAACAAAGTGCATAGTACTTTTATGAGATAAGAATTTTGATTATTTGATTTGTTTAATAAAGGTAACTATGTTGACAAAACAATGCCTTTCAGACTTCTGTTAAGCATTGATACCACACGACACTCTGATTAAATGTTACACCAGAACAAAACCAACACAACATATAATAGATGAGACGAAACCGTAGAACTCAGAAATTTAATGTGCAATTGTTAACTAAAATTTACCAAGTATCACCAGAGTGCTGCTACAAAGACTCTTTCATGCCTTAGACACTGTTACTCAATCCCTTTACCTATGGCATGACAAAAAAAAAATAGGCGTAAACCGTAATAATATCTCTAAATTCTGCAAATGTCAAAAGGAGATAAATTATGAAGGCAGATTACAAACAGGAAGTTATTTAGACAACTGTAGATAAGTAGAAATTATACAGGTATAAATATTGTCAATTGAAAGCTGTTTTGGGAGGAAAACATAGAGATTACACTTGCGGGGCTGAGTGTAGCAGGACTAAAAAATGGGTAGGCAGTGGTTGATGGTTAATTCTTTAGTGTAAAATAGCACTACATTGGCTAATGTGATCCATGGTTTTACTCTGGAAGGAGCGAGAACTGGTCTTCTTATGGCTGTTTTAGTCAGCCCAAATTAAGCTCTCCACAGAGAAAGGCAGAAGCAATGAATGCTCCAAGCATATATTACTCTGTTTTGGACTATACAAACCAAGGAGTTTCCCTGGGATATATTGCAAACACAGCAGATGAAGAAATAGTTAGCAGGGGTTATGTACATCTGCATAAATAAGGCACAAGAAAAACAGCAGGGAGTTTTTCCTTGTTGTGTTTGGGGAAACCACACTTTGGCTACATTATTTGTAAATAAGATTGCACAACTTTGCTAGCCCTTGTGGTGTTTTTGTTTTTATTTTGGGTTTTCTGATTTCAGTAAGTACAAAACAAGTCTCAGAGTGAATCAAGAAGCTTGAGGCCATGATGAAATTTTCAGTATTTTTAATGGGAAACCTATTCTGCCAGTGTCCTGCTTGTTTTCTTGTATTCTGGTCTCCAGGGGTTTGCTGTGTAAGAATTGGAATTCTTTCTTGGTCCCTTCTGGGCAGTCATCACCGGCATGGAAGGACAGAGCTGTTTGTGGCACACACATACACACACACACACACACACCATCCACAGTTATCCCTCTTCCTCCAGTCTCTTTTTCAGGAACACCAGAGAAAGACACTAATTTTCCACTCCTTGTTTTCCTTCCGGACATGTTTTTAAAGGGAAAGATGATAAAGACAGACTCTCTTCAGGTCTCACTTTATCTCGTAGTTTGGAGAGGAGAAAGCCTATATAAAAGAAGTTTGATTTGGATTTGAGAAGCTATACAAGATTGCATGCAGCCAGCCAAGGGGTCCTGAACTCTTAGTCCTGTCCAATCTCCAGGCCCAGGGTTCCAGATGGAAACTATGGAGCAGGAAAAGGACACATTCAGTGTTTAGGTCTCACTTCTGTGAGAAGTGAGAACTTCTCAAACGTGAGGTTTGAAGAAAATGCTTGGGATTCAGTAACCTGGTGGAGATCAGCAAGCTGCTGAAGGGAAGCAGAGGTGAAGCTGAAGAGATAATAAAATGGGGAGATGCTTATCTCCTGGTATTAGTCAGTGTCTGTGGATAAGACAGAAATAATGGCTGACAATGTGATGAAAATCAGACTGGTGCATCTGGTCATGTGGTGAGGGAACAGCCCTCATGCTGCCCTGCAACACAGGCATACAGCCTATAAACCTAAGGGTGCAAAGTATCTTTGGTGACTCACTACCTCACAGTCCGGCAGCCTTTTCTCTCTGGTCCGACACATCTAATATATCAGTTCATGGAGCAGAAGAGCCTGCAGCAAAAATAAGTACAATGTGGGCCAAATGGAGAGAAGTCAGGCAGGAGCAAGTGTACAAATCTCATTGTTAATGCATGAGATTTGACAGATTGGGAACTGAGAGGCAAATGTGTGGCAGGACAGATATTGATGCTGGGAGAATGCAGGAATCAAAAAATCACCTAATCTAATCTAATTGTTGCTGATATTCATATGGAATGTGAAGATCAATAAAGATGAAAAGGGATAAAATGGGTAGGTTATAAATAAAGCACTGATGAACAACATCCCTGCCCCTCAGCATCTTCACCATCAAGGGTATCGTGGGCTTCTGTTTTCAATCCCTCTTCTAAACAGCCTGTAATTCTACCCTTTCTAAAACAATGACCCAACAGCTGGTGTCTTCCTTCTTTCTCTACCATCATCAACAAACCATCTGTGAGAAGGGAGAGAGAAAAAATGAAATGTCTATATTTTGCTCTCCCTGGCTTTCCTCACTGGCTAAGCATCTGTCCCACAGCTGTCACACAGCACTTGGAGAGCAATGAGTAACCTTAAAGTCCAAATGATTTCCAGTTTCCTGATTTTCAGGAAAATCATCTGTGTTGTGGTCCATAATACCTAAAATGTTTCCTGAAAATTTCCAATACATTTTGAAGTGGTCACATTGCATCCAGGCAGGCAAGTAATCAAAAGTACTCACCTTGGTCTTGTAAAAGAGAGGGGGCAAACGCTAGCTAGTTCTCTAGAGTCCCTTTACAGCAAATGAAGGAGAGCTATTTTCTAATGGAAATATGTCACATCTTTTTCAATGCATGTTTTGTGACTGTTGACACTAAAACTGTATACAAATAAACATAATAGTCTTTCAAATTAAGCTGAATGCTTTTGTTAAGTGAGCAGAGCACACATTGTTGAGTCCATCAGGGTTTTATGCTACAGAAGCTCCAAAAATCCCTAACTGGCAAGAAGACGAAGTGTGGCATACTGAGAGGAAATGACATCTGTCTGGACATAAGGTTCCTGGTACAAAGTTAATGCCTTATATCTTTGTAAAAACATTGAATTAGTACTTGCAACTGTAGAAATCAACACCTCCATAGTATGGCAACACATTATCTCCTCCATTATTAAAAGACACATTAACCAGATACACTATCGTTCATGTTAAACTTCACAACTACCTGAAGAAAGGATTAATAACCCTCCCTTCATTACTCCGGAGGAACTCTGGAGGCCAAAATGCATTAGTCATTGAACTTTTAGATAGCTCTGGCTAGTTGAGATGAACACTGCCTCACCAAACAGGCAGGGACAGTCAATCCAGCCAAGTTTACAGCATGTCTTCACTTACCCCATCGTGTACGGATATAACCTAATGGCCCCTCAAGGCCTGTATAGGAAGACTTAAATATCATAATTGAGTTTGATTACAAGTTGTTCGTGCTGCAGAGGACATCAGATCTGAAACCTCCGTAGCTGGCTTTAAAATTCAGGCTGCTACAACAAATACAACTTAAATTGTGAATGGCTATCCTTAAGTGACTTGTTAAGCCTGCAAAAAAAGTGTAAAATTTATCCAAGAAAAACAATAAATAGAATGAGGTTGTTGAGACAAAATACGTCTTGTGGATTGTGATAGTTTTCTTCAGCTACAACATTTCTCTTCTGGAAATGCAGAGTACATCTGACGCAGTTCTGCAATATACCCCGGTCCTCTGTGGTGGTTTAAATCCAGGTAGGATTTAAACTCCAAAGAAGATGCTCCCCTTCCCCCTGCCTCCTCTCCAGGAAGAACAAAGGAAGAAAGTTTGGGTTGAAATAACGATTACCCGAAAACAAGCAGCCATGGAATAAGAAATGTACAATAACAACAGCATCAATAACAAAAGTGTACAAAGGCCAAGGTGCTTTACGCACAAAGGTGTTCATCACCCTGACTCAGCTCTGCATGGCTGCCAAGACAAGGACAAGATGGCAGGCACTCTCCAGAGCTGGCATTCCCTGTCCCGGAGCCCGAGACAACAAAAAGCAGTGATGGACAAACACCCAAAGAGCCGGATCATCTGCATTGTGCCACTCACTTCCTGGGCTGCTGGGCTCAGTTGTGGTCGGCAGACTTTAGCTCGGCTCCTTGGCTGGGCTTGGGCTCAGCTCAGGTTTGGCTCACCTCCACTGCTCCGTCCCCTGCGGCTCTCCCTGCACGAGTGCTGCAGCGTGTGCATTCCGCTGGGCTCAGGTGTGTTTGCTGCCTGGAGCTGCATTAATCCCAAGGGATGGGAAGGGTTGGGCAGCAATGAGAGAGGGACAAAGTCCACAGGGATGGTCTTAGCAAATTCCCTGAGGAAGAAATGGAACAAAACGGCCTCACTTCCAGAGTGTGTTCCCTTATTCTTCCTCTGAAAGCCCAGATGATGTGCATGGTATAGAATAGCAATCTAGCTCCACCCCCTCCTCAGCACCTGCAAGAAAATCTAGGACATCTATTCAGCACTTAAAGTTTATAATGAGGGACAGAAATTAATTTACTGAAACTAATGAACTTGAGACAAAATATTGTCAGTTTTGTGAGGACATTTTCAAACAGAAGGGGGCCTTGTCAATTGAAGTGTGCCTTCCGGTCTTGCTGAACAATTCAGAAGGAACTGAAACACAGAAATCCTGAAACACAGAAGTTCCACCCGAAGATGGGCAAGAACTTCTTTATTGTGCAGGTGACAAAGTACTGGAATGGTTTGCCAAGAGAGGTTGTGGAGTCTCCTTTCCAGCAGATATTCATGAGACATCTGGACACAATCTTGAGCAACATTCTCTAAGGGACCCTGTTTGAACAGAGAGGTTGGTCTAGATGACCTGAAGTGATCCCTTCCAACTGTACTCTCATTGTGATTCTGTGAGTCAGTGACTGGTTTGTAAGATTTTTAGGTTTTCCAGAATATTAATATCCAAGTGGAGGCAATGTTTAAAGTAATATCTTAATTTGATGTGTGTGTGCAGTGTGGTTACAAAGTTGAACCTGCACTTGGAAAAAGAAAAAAATTAATTAATTACAGAGAGTCTTCAAAAGTGAGAAATAGGAAAACCCACTAACTTTTTCCCCCATCTGAAAGTAAAAAAAACCCACTAAATCAACAAGTCATTAAATTGTGTTGTAAAATTATTTCAGTATTACCTGTCCAAAGGATTGGCAATGTAGGGATGTCTCCAAGTGTGAATGCTTTGGGGACTGTGATTTTTAGCTTGCAAGTATTTATTTAAATATGGACAATCACTGTTGTTTTAAAACTTGATTATCCTGCAATAATAACAAGATCATTTCCCCATAGGCATTTTCCAGCAAATGTTCAATTAACAACTTTACATCCAACTTTAAAACTATCTGATCTTTCTGCAATCTATAAATTGTATCTCTGTAACTTATACTGGTGTGATAGTTATGTTTTTAGAACATTGGTTATGTTTATCCATTACTAAACAAAGCAAGAAGGTCATTTTACTACAAAGAAGGACACCTTCTCAGGAAATAGTTGCAGACTAAACTTCTGTAAATAAATGCTGGCAAGGGTAACCCAAAGGCCAAACTGCAGTGCAGCCTGGGGATCTCTCACCAGGTCCAATTTAGTTGGGACAGAGGTTTTTGTTAGCAAACAAACTCAGAACACTTTGTATCAGAAATGAAAGGTCCTTTCAGCTCACTGGGGGGTGTAAGAAAAAGATAACCCTAGGAGGCCTCATTTCTCAGGCATCTTTCAGGTCCTTATACAACACTAGCTGAAGAAAGGGCTTGCTTTGGTTTGGTCACTGCAAGCTAGTGAGCTGAGTATCTTAGCTCACTGATCCACTTCCATACCAGATGCATACAAGAGGCGACAGCAGCTCTTGCAATGTCTGCATTTGGAGCTACTCATCTCTAAAAAATCTAATTCTGTAACCTTGAAAGTTTTTACAAGTCAGCGAAGAGTCTCTCAAAAAAGAAGTGTGTAGGAATGAAGTGAGGCACCCAGAAACATCCCCTTATTGTATGATTAAACGCACCAGATGAAATTAAAAATGTGTTCACATGCCATGATTACCTCATTCTCTTCTGTTACATATGCTGTTCCTTTGCTTAATCAGCAGCTTAACTGAAAGCACACCCTTTTCTTGTATTTCATTTTGTGGTCTCACACTTTAGTAATGAACATGTCATGTTCACATGAATATTTAAAAAGCATTAGGTGACCATTTCATTTTGCATCCATGAGCACTCAGCAGAACAGGCATGAATCTTTTCTTTTTCCTTTTTGTGGAATCTACTTGACAGCAATTTTTAAATCAAGTTGTTATTATTATTAGACATGCAGATTGCCTCCAACCATGGTAGTGCTTTATACAATAAGTATCTTGGAGATGCCTACTCCTCCTTCTTATGCCCCAGAATCCATGAGAAAGTCCCTACCATGGGTGGGATGTTTGAGCCATGATGCCCAAAATGTGAAAATTTTATTCAACCTCTCTCACAGGCACATGAAGAGTGTGTACTCTGGTACCAAGAGTTTTGTACTCATCTTATTGTGATGCTTAACTTTCCTGAAATTAATAGTTTCACTTAGTCTGCATATCTGGAAAAACCTTCTTCCAAAAATTTATTTTAAAAAAAGATCCTCCATCTCTGCCCTCAGGACATGTGTTGTCTTTGTACTTCCCCCATGCATATAGCCCATCAAAATATGGAAGGCTGACACTTTTTAGTTCTTAAGTTCTTGCTGAGCGTGCCTGCAGCGTCCATTAGGTAGGAAATAGGTGAGCCAAAGCTGCTGATTGTAAGCCACCCAGTTCACGGGACTGCAGAATTGTATGTGACTCCCTGCATCGGCAATCTTCCTCAAGTCACTGCACGTGTGCAATGTATACATTAAACAAAACAGAAGGAGGCCCACCATTAACTACCCATCTACACAGTGTCTAGCACAACGGAAGCCAGTGAGTTTCCCAGATGCTGTCTAAATAATACAGATAGATTATAATTCTCCTTGAAAGCAGTCAGTCTACTCCAAGGGCAAGCTTTCCTCACCTTATTCACATAAAACTTCCACTGAAGGGGTTCATTGAGAAAAGCAGGCAAGATTTTCCTCTGTAGTGTCTCTATTTCCCCAAATGTCTCCTCGTATTCTGGGTGGTCTTATGCACAAATGAGATCAGCAAATGCTCTGCACGAGTAAGAATTGCACCAAAAGCATATCCCAAACAGTAAGAGTAAGTGATGATTCATAATCACAGTTCTACACTCTTTATTTTGCACAGTTAAACAAGCAGATAGAAAAATAAAAGAAAAAAAAAACTGATAGAGAGAGAAAGAGAATATTGTTTTTTCCTGTTTCAACAGCAATAATCCTGGAGATATTTATAGATGTATATGTCACATAAATCCAACAAAATAGGACTGGATGTAAACATGAGATCATCTAGACTATCACACTGTCCTGAGTCAGGACAACTGTACTTGTGTCATTCCTGAGAAATATTTGTGCAGCTTAAAATGCTCCAGTAGGGACTCTATAAAAATGCCTTGATAGTCTACTTCAGAACTGCATTACCCCTGCTGTTACAAAAATTATCCTGATGTCAAGATAAATGATGGGGGAAGTTAGGCTACCTTCTGAAGTTATTTTTTTAAAGGCTAGAGGAAAAAGAACTACTACCTAAAGTAGCTGCAAAGGTCATGTGACACAAAGGCAAATAGCCAAGTGAATTGTAAGACAGGGGGAAGCTGAATGCCTGGAATGATTTTGCTGGGAACAGACTTCAAGAGCATTTAGAAAAGAACAGAAATAGTGGCTGGACTAACCTGCCTAGGGAGAAAAAAAATAAACCTAAACAAATAGATTTTCAAACACAATGCTACCTAGTAAGAAACAGAGTTGAAAAAGCAGGAAACAGATAAACAAGCAAACTCTTTTCTGTTCAAGCCCTATGGTGTTTGAGCAGATGAGGCTTTGAAAATTTTCTGTAAATATTGCATCAAAGGAATATCAAATTCTATCATCCATTCTCTTCTGGGAGACAAGAAATACCCTAAAAGACCCTACATCTTGGCTATACATATAGGTCAGAAAAGTACATTATAAACCCTATTAAAAAAAAAGAACAAAAAAAAAAAAAGCAAAAAGGGCTGTTTTCAATTATTTTAGATATTTATATATTCTCAGAGGCAAGAGAGAGGTATTGACTTCAACTACTGCTTGAAAATATTTGGCTCTGTTGCTTCACGAAGAAATTTTTTTTCCCCTAGGACAGAACCGGTTATGTTTTTTTCTTTTTTCTTTAAATATCAATATTTGTTAAACCTGTGATCGCTCCAGAAGGAACGAAAGACAGCATTTCCCCAGGGGATGCGGGGGGAAATCCGAACGAAACAGGAACCAATAGACCACCACCACCACCAGCAGCAGCAGCAGCAGCAGCCCGTATGTTGGAAGCCGCGCGCCGGCGCTGCAGGAGCGCGCCCGCGGTGCCCCGCGGTGCCCGGCGGTGCGGCCG
>VZTN01036281.1:970-123281 GCA_013400515.1 Erpornis zantholeuca | reverse complement strand
CTCTCCTCCAGTAGCGGCCTCGGTTCCGAGCCTGCCCACCCGCATCACCCGCAGCGCCCGTCTAGCGGCAGCGCCTCCGTGTCCGGCTCCCCCAGTGACGCCGGCTTTATGTCTTTCGACGAGTACGGCTCCAGCCCGGGTGGCGACCTCCGGCCCTTCTCCTCCTCCTCCACTGCCAGCAACCGCAGCAACACCCCCGAGTCGGTGGCCGAGACCCCACCAGTGCGGGACCCGGGGGGCGGCACCGACCTCTACGGCTACATGGCGATGGAGCGGCCCCCGAGTGGCCGCCTCTGCTACCGGCCCTGCCCCGACGCTGCCAGCGACAGGTGCCATCGGAAGCGGACCTACTCCCTGACCACGCCGTGTCGGCAGAGACCCGCCGCTCCTCAGGTTTCCTCCGCCTCCCTCGACGAGTACACGCTGATGCGCGCCACCTTCGCCGGCAGCGCCGGCCGCCTCTTCTCCTCCTGCCAAGCCGGGGCTTCCCCCAAAGTGACCTACACCCCCTACCCCGAGGACTACGGGGACATCGAGATCGGTTCTCACCGCAGCTCCGGCAGCAGCAGCACCAATCTGGGCCCGCCGGCAGTGGGGGGAGGAGGGGGAGATGATGACGGCTACATGCCCATGACCCCCGGTGTGGCCGCAGCCTTAGGGCAGGGAAGCCGGGGCAGCGATGATTACATGCCTATGAGCCCCACCAGCGTGTCTGCCCCCAAGCAGATCCTACAGCCCCGGGCAGGGGTGGGTAGCGGGTCCCCGGGGAACGGGAGCAGCTACAAGACCAGCTCGCCTGGGGAGAGCTCCCCTGACGATAGCGGGTACATGCGGATGTGGTGCGGCTCCAAGCTGTCTGTGGAGAGCTCAGATGGAAGGCTGAGTAACGGTGACTATATCAATATGTCCCCACGGGACCCCCAGAATGGGCCCCAAGTTCCCTCCCTCACCCCCCCAGACTTCTTTTTTGCCCCTTCAGGGCATGGGTCTACTGAGCCCTTAAAGCCCAGCTGCTATTCATACAGCTCCTTACCCCGCTCCTACAAGAGCCAGGGCTTGGTGAAGGACAGCGACCAGTATGTCTTTATGAACTCCCCGGGGAGGATGATCCCGGAGGAGGCGGTGTGTGGGGCGGGGCAGTTGCCTGCAGGCACCTTCGCCCCCTCTAGCCACACGGTGCCTTCGCCCCTGCGGCACAGCCGGACCGAGAGCTTCCTGAGCCAGCGGTGCCAGCGGGTGGCCCGGCCCAGCCGCCTCTCTTTGGAGACCTTGCGGACAATGCTGCCCAGCATGAACGAGCACCCTCTGCCGCCTGAGCCCAAGAGCCCTGGTGAATACATCAACATTGACTTTGGGGACGCTGCCATCTATTCTCCCCCCTCACTGCCTGCTGACAGCCCAGCCTCCTCCCTTGGCTCAGGCACGGGACAGAGGCGCTCTCCTCTCTCTGACTACATGAACATTGACTTTGGGTCACAGTCTCCCTCCCAGTCAGGCACGGTCTCGGTGGGCTCCTTGGAAGCTCTCTCGCCAGGTTCTTCCTCCAGCACCAGCCAGCCCAATGGACGCTACCTGAAGGCGGCTGTGGGGGTGGCTTGTTCGTCCAGCCCATCGGATGGTGGTGATTACACCGAGATGACCTTTGGCATGGCCACTACCCCACCTCAACCTATCGTTCAGAAACCAGAAAGTGCCCGTGTCACCAGTCCCACATCTGGGGTGAAGAGGCTCACCCTCTCTGGGGTGGAGGCTTTCATTCTCTCCAGCCCTCCCCCAGACCCGAATCGGGGGGCCAAAGTAATCCGGGCAGATCCCCAGGGGCGGAGGAGGCACAGCTCAGAAACTTTCTCCTCCACCACCACTGTGACCCCAGTGTCCCCCTCCTTCGCACACAACCCCAAACGACACAACTCGGCCTCAGTGGAGAATGTGTCCCTCAGGAAAAGTGAAGGCCTGGAGGAAGAGCAGGGTAGCAGTCCCATGTGCCGGGAGACCTCGGCTGGCTTCCAGAATGGCCTCAACTACATTGCCATTGACGTGGTGGATGGGTCCCTGGCAAACTGTGACAAGTCCAGGTTGAAAGCCAGGCATCTCCTGAATGGGGGCATCAATGGAGTAGAGATGAGTGCCTATGCCAGCATAGACTTTCTGTCTCACAACCTGAAAGAAGCCAGTGCTGTGAAAGGTGAGTAGCTGTGTCTGCCAGTGCCTGCTGTGTGTGTGCTTTGTGTTTACCATCACATGGTTGTGTTGACATGTAGAGCACTATCCCTCTTCACTTCCTTCAAAATCACTTTTATCCCTTTTTACACATCCTGTAATAAGCAGTCTTGGAGGAACTTGGTGGCTCTTTGTATGAGGAAAATGTTTAATTTTGGAATATTTCTTAATGTTTCAATACTACGGTGCCATTATTATGAGTATATACTTCTGGGTACTCCACTAGAAGCTGCTGTTTACACAGTTACTATGTTTGCCTGCATTCAGAGTTTTCTTATGTAAGATTTTGGAAAGTGTTTGGAAAATATGGCCAAAATAGTTTATGTTAACGTAGCTTCTAAATACTATTTAAAAATGTAAAATGAGTTAAAACCAAGATTATTGACTGAGGACATCAGATTACAGAAACAATTGTTGACACCCTAGCTGAGAAACTCTGTAATATCAAAACAAGAAGGATGACTTTAGTATCATGGTTTTGAAATATCTTATCTTGCAAAAGTTTAACAGTTTAACAAGTAAATCATAGTGAGAATGGAATTTGAATTTAAAAAATGGTAATTCTATCCAGAAGTTCCTATATGCTTGCGCTGTTGTATGTTGTATCACATATTTCACTTACGGGCCCACCCTGTGGTGGCGTGTCACATGTTCCAGTTGATGGCTCATGGATTGCAACTGTTGGATGTCAAACTGAAGAAATCTGAAACTTAGGGTGAGACAGAATTTAGATTTTCAGTATGTAGCTATTCCTTTAAGTAGGTGCTGCTTATGCTGAAAAAAAAACCAAACCAAAAACCCAAACCAAATATCCTTCCTTCTTCCCCAAAATAGTAATCCACTCACTGAGTGAGGATTTGTGGGGGCTGGTTGAGGAGGGCACAGAACAGCCAGTCTGTCAAGGAGGCAAAGTTAATGATGAGATACTGGAAGGATTCTCTTGACTCTTGGATTTATGCAAGACATGGTAGTCAAACCCCTTATGCATGTATTGCTGTGTTTATGGGTCTAGCTGGGTGAAATGACAGACCATGAAAAAGTAGTTACTTGGAGGGGAATAGTTATTGCTTCTCTCTTCACAGTGCTGATAGAGGCATCAATAACAAGTGAGTAGCAATAGCTTGTAAGAGTCACTTGCAGGTTTTGTTTTTTTTTCCTTGTGTTCCTTTAGTAGCTAGTTGATTTTGAAGAAGAAAATATTTTCTCTCTTGATAGGAAGTACAGGAAGATGGAAAAGATGAGAGATCCACCGTTTGCAGAGCAAGCTTTGAACCTAATTAAGACGAGAGGATTGTTGAATCAATGTCAGAGTTTGAAAAGATGAAGGTTTAATCTGAATGACTGGAAGGGTTGAGGGCCGAGCCTTATTTGTTTCTTGCTTTTAGTTTTGCTGGGGTGGCTTTCAGGACCCTTGTGGCTTGCCCGAGCCCGGTGCGGATGCTGCAGCCCCCGCTCTCCTTGCCCGGCCTTGGGATGGCGGTCCCGGGCGCCAGCAGACGATCACGCCCCTTTGCTTTGCAAACGGATTTTTCGCAGAAACGAGGAGCTTGTCTTGAGCCACCTACAGCCCCAATTGCAAACGAAGCCCGGTGTTGGGAAAGAGCTATTTCCACAGCATTCCCCAAACTGCTGACCCTAAGGGGGGGTGGGGGGCGGGCACGGTTACCGGGAAAACCCGGCTCGGAGCGCGGCCGCAGCAGGCGGCATGCGGGAATGGGAGCGGCGGGCGGGCGGATAAGGAGAGGGAAGCGACTGCTGTCCTTCCCATCCGGTAAACAAAAGGATAATGCACTGAACGCAGCCGTGTTAATGTGATACGAGGCTTACGGCGGGGAGGGCTCAGTGCTGCTGCTGTGTGTGTTTGTCCAAGGACGGTTATAGGCTTGCCTTATTTTAATATTTAATCTGCATGTGTGTTTGTTTTTCCTCTTCCCCGTAAGCTTCTAAACGCAGATCACGTGGAGGAGTGGTGCGGGGAGGCTCCTTGGGATTGACCCTATCTGTAGGAGGTGGGCTGTCTTCTCCAGCACCCCGCTTCCCTGGGAAGGGTGCCAGCCTGTAGGGTGCACTCAGAGGTACGGGATGCAGGGATGGATGGATGGATGGAACCAGAGTCAGGTCAAGGTAGTAAGGAAGAACCTCACACCACCAGCATCCTCAGCCAACAGTGGGTTGGGTACCAAAAACGGGGCATCAGGTTAATTGTGCTTGTGGCAGCCAAACTGGGAATGTCACAGCATGGGGAAGGAGAAGTACATCACAAAGGTCTTTACTGGTGTAAGTTTAATCAAATCATAAACTCCTGCAAATGCCCCAGATTCCCTTTTGGTTTTTGTTGGGATTTCATACTAAAGTTTGTTTATGGAAGGTCTTCTGCCAGTGCTTAAAAAGTCACCCAGAATTTTGCTAATGTATTTGAGTTTTAAACATTGTGATTTGAGAGACTACTAAGAATTTAATGTTTCATTGAGAAACATACTCTGTTTAAGGAAAATTGTACTTTGTGCATAGGCAAGATTATTTTAACAGTAGTAATTTGAGTAGATTTGAGAAAATCTAATTCTGTAAAAATTATTGATTGGCATAAGAGAGAGCTTATATAATCAGCATTGTTTGTTTAGTTTGCACTTTTTTCAAACTTTGTTTTTAACCACATGAGAAAAGTGAGAAGAATTCTTCAAAAACTAAGAGTGATTTCTAGTAATTTTAAAATGATGGATAATCCACTTCTATTTAATATTTAGAACAAGAGAGTCTGAGATACAGGGTATACAAAGAAGTTCCTTGTTATTACCTTCTCAGTAAATGAATATTTTGATTTGTGCAAAATACATGTAAAAACCCAGTTTGAGTTCTTAAGGTCTGTGGCAGTAGTTGCATTTTCATGTGGATAAATGTTTAAAGGGAAATTATTGGTATCATTTAAAGGTGGTTGGCTTTCATGTGTAGTGTGTTTCTCTGCTATCCGTAACTTGCCTCTGCTGTAGGGAGTGCTGTGCTTTTGGAGATCTCTGTCCATATTATCCTGTCATGGCAAGAGCAAGGAGTGCATCCACAACTGCTTTCAAAACAGAAGAGTTAAAGGTTGCTTGAAATTATTGCTTCATTTAGTTTTAACGTGTTCTGAAAATGTGCAGATATTTAGGAGCTGGAGAAACAATTGCCTTCATCTGATATGTAAATACAATAATACTGTTATTGGTGGGTTAAAACTTGTTACTTGCTAATAATTAGCCTTTGTTCTTAAATTATGACTGCTTTTTTACTTAAAAACATATGAACTGTGTATGGATTTCATTATTTATGGAGATGTTTACACTTGTTTTTTTCATATAAGTGTGAATTATTTATTCCAGTATATTTATGACAGATAACACTCAATAATGATGTGACTTTTATGGTGGATCTTAGTTCTGTTGAAGTCAAATGGGAGTTTTTTCTCTGTCTCAGTGGGGTTAAGATTTTGCCCTTTGTGTGTAACCCTGGAATTGTTAATTAAGATTATCATTAAATTTGGTGGGTGTATCATAGGTAATTTTCCTTAATCGAAATCACCAGACTCGAGTGGGTAATGTTTAATTTTGTTTTCTTTTCCACTCAGAGAGTGCTCTGTAGTTTTAATTTGTAATTGTTTCTAGTGGTTGGTCTAGTTTTCTAAAATTGAACAGATACTATGTGTAGTAATGCAAAAAACTTTGAGGGTTGTTTCCCTCCTGTATCAGTTTCTTTGCCTTTATTTGTTTGAAGAAGTCATCATCTGTAATGCTTCTGCTTAAGATCATAATAAGATGATTTTTGATAATAATGATCCTCCCCCTGCACTCACCTTGTCAATTAGCTTTTAGTTTTGTGAGGGTTTTATGGTTGCACTTAAACAATAAAAAGCCTATTTTAAGAAAGCTCCTCCTTTGTTTTTCTAATGGTGTTTTAGATTGTTGAAGATGTAAACTTTGTTTCCTTTTTCTTTGGGATTACTTTGCACAATGAATTATATTATCAAGTTGGTTTTTTTTTACTTCCTTTTCATATGCTAACTGCCAAAAAGTTTTTGTTCTCAAAGCAACATGAGAATGTTTAATTGTCTTCGTAGCAAAATTAATGCTCATTTTAAAATTCCTTCTCAAAAGTATTAAAAGAACTATATACTGTGTTAGAAATCTGTACATCTTTTAAAGTCTTTTTTTAATAAATCTGTTAGTAGTTTCTCTTACTGTTAAGTAAGTAAGAAGTTACTTACTGTTAAGTTCTGTAAGAACATCAAACTAACAGCAGAAAGAACTGAGCTACTTTTAATAACTTGCATAGCTTGAGTTTTTAACTTAGAATTAAAAGTTTGAGGTTTTCTTCTAAACATCTAGAAATTCACTTACTTCCTTTTAGATGGCACTTTGCAGGTGACCAACCCAAAATGGTTAGATCTGAACCTAGCAGTGCCACTTGTGAAACACATGTAAACTGAAATTATCTAGGATTAAATGGATCTTTCGATATTTTAAATTATGTTGATTATATGGATGACAGCTTGCTACAAGCAGATTGAATATAATGACATCTATTAGCCTTTTCTTTTTTCTTTTGCGTTATACTTTAAATTATGTTTAGCTATATTTCTTGTAGAAAGAATGTCATGGTTACTTTGAGTAATTTAAGATAAATTGTTATAGACCAAGTTGAATGGTGGGTTTGTTCTAAAATGAACCAGTACAGTCATTGCTCAAGGCAGAGGAAATGCTTAGGTTGATGATTGCTTCTGATTACTTGATTTCTTTCAAGATAGCTTCAGAGACTAACGTTCATTTGTAAGTAAAAAGAATAAAGGAGTGTTTGAACAGAAAGAGTATTAGGACACGTTTTATATGGTGGGGTTGGGTTGTTTGTTTTTGGTTTTTTTTTAAGGAGAGACTAACATGGGTTTCTTTGCACTTGATTTTCTCTTATTTTTAAATAGCATTAATTACACTGGAATGCTGAAGTGGTTTATAAGCTGAAACACAGCAAGCATCCACTGAAAAATTTTGCTGCTTACTGTATGTAATCTAACTTCCCTCCCTATTCAGCAGTTAAATGGCATAGTTACATCCAGGTATTTTCTGTGTATATCAGTTTTTCTCTAAAGGCACCATTAATGTTTCTTTTTAAAGTAATAAACATCTAAAAAAATGGTCATATCTGTGGCTTTTTTCTTCTGAATTTGTTGAAATATAGTACGCTTTTTATACTGTTTGTCCATATGTTTTTTTCTTTGTGTTCATTGTGTTAGTCATGATACAGCAAATTTTGCAGAAGTTTTAGCGTTAAATTGATACACTGTGTGTAATAGCAATTTAAAGTGTATATGTTGAATGATTTGATAAATTAGGATGTGTCATTATGAGAGGTTCACAACTTTGGGTTTTTTGTAGTTGCTTTCAGTGTTGGCTTAGAAGAGATCTGTGTATGCGTGGAAATCAGTATTATCCCTTGAGTTTTCAGAAGATGGTGTAGTGACCTCCAAAGTTCAGATATGGTTTTTTTGTGTCTGTTTTGTGCATATGTGTGTAGGGGATCAAGAGTGGCCGCTTTGAAAAGCCAAGTTCAGCTCAACAGTCCCCTTGCTGCCGGTTGTTGAAAAGGCTGGCTCTCCTGCAGCTGAGTTTTCAAAGGAAAACTTGTTTGTTTGTTTATGTTGTTGTTTGGGGCTTTTCTTTTTTTACGCTTGTGTTTGTGTCAGCTGCCTTTAGCTATCCAGCATGTGGGCTTCTTGGATTAGTGAGTCTGCCAGGGCTCTGGAGAAGCAGCAGCAGTAAACAGAACCGGCAAAGGTGGCTGCTCCCATTGTCTTTTAAATGCAAGTTTTAAAGTAGCATGCATTTTCCCCTGCATCTCTGTCAGCTTTGGAGGAAGCCTGGATTTCTGGCTTAGATTGTATTTGCAGTTTCCACGCTGATACAGGTAGCATGAATCCCTCAGTTGTGGGGTTGTAGTTAACACGAGCTTTTAAGACGTAGGTATTACAAGCCTGATGCAAACCACAGAAAAATCAATGCAAAGATTGCTTACATCTTTGCAGAGGGTTACCTAAAAGTACATTTCATGGAGTGTTAAAGTGCTAACACGCATATCTAGTAACATTTGAGGCTTACTTAAAGACAGCAGTAGTTTGTAATCTCTATGTTGCCAGTTAAACAGTAATGAGTAACTTTCCTGAAGAATAGGTAAATGCCTGCTTATTTCCATGGAGTTGTGCTATTGCTTGGTAGCTCAGGTTACTAATTGGCTACTAAACTGAGGCTGTTTAGGAAAGATTTTCAATCTGATGATGAGAAATCTCTTTAGAAATTGATTTAAAAGACCAAGGGCAACACTTGGAGTTCTGTTACTATTTTTGACTTAAAAAAAAATTTCAAAACATTCTCAACTTTATTATCAGTGATGATGACCCCAGATTGTGTATAGCTGTATCAAAAATAGTAATTAAAAAAAAATCAGGTTCTTGCTCACAGTGCAGGGAAAATGCACTCGAGAAAGAGGCTTGTTACAAGTGAACACTGGGGAGATACTTTCCAAAATAAACATCTTTGATGCTAGGGTTTTGGGGTTTTTTTTGTTTGTTTTCAAATCCAGAATTGCACATTGTTAAATAAAAAGTTATTTTAGAGTGTGTTTTTTCTCAGAAAATCAATCACAAAAATAGTAATGAAAAAAATAACCCAAGCCATAAACCTAAGCCCCCACCTCTGATGGTGACATCTACACTGCAGAAGAGTAATGTAATATCTTTATTGCATAGATTAGGAACAATTCAGTGTTTTGTTTACATTATTTGTCAATCTCTTCAGCATCCTAGAGGAGAACACTTCCTTCCTGGCAGATGGCAGCCCCAGGGCCATGCACCTGCCATTACAAGCACTACACAGTAGTAATCTACCCCAGCATCACTGTTGACAAGAGGCTAATGATTGGAGACTGTCTGCCTGACAGCCTAAACAAGATAGGAACCTATTTGTCCTTCAGCAAGGGTCTGAGAGATCTTAGGTAGGACAGTCAGGACAGTATGCTGAAAAACCCTAATGGGACTTACTTTAGACCTCTTTGGTGGTGTTTGCAGTATGAGCCACTTGGAAGAGAATGATGCTTCAAAAAGCAAACCATGTCCCAAAGAAGGGATTTTCTGTTTCTCTGGCAGAGCGAGGGCTGACAGGTATTAATAGCTCGGTGTTGATGGGAGGAAGGCTTGCGTGATTCTGCTGGCTGTGCTGCTGTCCTCTGCGGCGCAGTCTGCCCTCGCTGGGAGCACTGCGCTGGTAAATGGGGCCGTGAGCGCTCTTAGAAAGTCAGAATGTGTCTTTAATTGTCTGAGTGGTGTGTTTGGTGTTTGCTTAATGCATTCTTCTTTCAGTAATTTGATTTGTAATTTTATATGGTTTTATTATGACATTAGATTACAATCTCTCGTTTTGTTTTTTTTGTTCATTTGTCTTATGCATATGTGTTCGTTTGCTTTTCATCTTTGAAACTAGTGTGGGCGATGTTTCTAGGGGACACTACCCAAGGCAAGGGTATCTTTGAACTAGGCCAGGATGTTCTTTGCTAAATTTAAAAACTACCCAAATATTACCCGGAGTTTGTAGGGTATTAAGCAGGATTACATGACGCACGGATTAGACATTGTTGAGCAGCTTGTTTTTGTTTGAAGGGGTCAGAAATGGAGGCACTGGGGCTCTAGTGTGATGTCAAAACAGCAAACTTGCTGATAATCACAAACAGCAGAAGTTTCTTAGAAACAGTAGAGCACTTGGGAGAATTTTCCAAGCTTCCTCCAAGTGATGCTTTAGTAAAATTTGATTGATATGTGCTGTGATGATGAATGTAAGGTATAAAACTCATTGTTCTATTGAGTTTCAATTTCCACATCTGTTTCACAGATACTTTAAAGTAGACTAAGAACACCGCTGTAAGTGCAATTTGAGGCAGAGGACTTTGATTCTCTTCAAAGTCAAATCAATAAGTCATACCAGTAACAGTGGGAAAATCATGTCAATAAAATAAGATCTAAGGTGGTTTAGATTTGTCTCTTACATTGTGTCCTCTGAGGTAGTATATTATCTAAAAAAGTGTTTAAGACAGTCATGGTGTTTACTTCTGTAAATTGAGTGGCATTATCAAGGTAATGCATGGAATTGTAATGACGAAGACTTTTTTTTCGGGGGGGTTGGTTTGTTGATTTTTTTTTTTTTAATTTTTTTTTTCTGTTTGTGGTTTTTTGTTTGGTTGGTTTGGTTTTGCTTTGAATCTAGGCTTTTTCTCACCAGAAGGCACAATATTGATTGAACAAGACATACGACAGTCTTTTGGGGCCAGGTTAGACTTAACTCTTATGTAGAAGACAGTGGTGTTGAACATTTGCTTGAGAACATGAAAACAATGATGTTTTTGGTTTAGTCTGCCTTCAGTGATGGAGGTAATTGAGACTATAGAAGCTTATTTACAATAACTAGTAATGTTAAATTTTAGCATTATTTAAAAGAATAAGAGTAGAATTGGCAAATGGATGCAAACTTTATCAGTTTTCTAGTTAATCCAAAACTTGTACATCACCGAATTGGCTGCTTCAAATACTGTGGTGTCTCCCATGCTTGAATTACTGAGAAGTTATGGAGTGAATTTCTTTTGTAGTTTTTTTACTTGTATTAATTTTTTCAAAAACTCCAGTGGGTAGTTTTTAGTTAACTTCAAAAGGCAAACCGAAATTAGGTGATGTGTCAAGCCAAAATTTTCACTTATACCTAAAAAAGACTTCTTGTGATGGAGTAAAGAGATTTGGAACTGAAAGGTGGAGGTAAAGTTCTTCTGAAAGTCAGTTTCACTCAGTTGTATTGTAACATCATTTATTTTTACATCATAAACATTTGGTAAAGTTTATGGGAGGGTGGACTTGCATCTTCTACATCTTTCAGTCCTGAGTAATTAGTTCTTCCAAAGTTAATGAAGTATAACTATAATAATACTGTCTCTTTAACATAACAAAAAGAAAAGTTACACTTTCATTGTAACAATCCTGTACAGAAATGATAAAGGTTTGTCTTGGTGATTACCATGAAAATTGTTTGTGAACTATGAAAAGTCACTTTGTTTAAAATGATTTACAACTAATTTGTTTTAATCTAGCATAAAACTTCAAACATTTATGTTTGGATTTAGAGTCAACCTTGTATAACAACACAAGGTTACTGAATAATAATTTTCTGAATGTTGAAGTTACAGAATTAGTGCTCATGACTTTAACAATAGTTATAGATTAAAATTAATAATTAATGATTAATTATTAAATATTAACCATGTGGAGGAGCATTAGGAATAAACTTATATATATTACCCTGATGCACCGAATAACTTGAAAGAATTGGCCATAAACTTAAAACTGTTAGTACTTACTGTTTTATAATCCCAGTAGACTAGTAGTTACTCTCACAAATTCCAGTGAGACTATCATGCTCTAGTGAGTGCTAGGATAATATTACTTTCTTGTGGATATCTACAGAAAGGTTACTTTTATACTGTTATGTTTTAATCTTCAAATGTCAAATGAAAATTCAGTAAAAATAAGCTTTTAACTTTAACCTTAACTGATGTATTTTAAAATAAATGGTATATTGTGTGGGCTCTAAATAAATAAATAAATTGATACTTGGATGTTGAATGTTAGCCAATAAGATGATTTCCAGATACAAATGTACTGATGTATTTCAGCACTGTAAGTGATTTCTAGTGTGGGTTCTCTTTTCTTCCCCCACTGCTACTCCCCCCCATTAGTGTGAATATTCAAGAGAAAGGTTTGTAAGATATGGTAACATGAGATGGTATATCTGTTATTCAAAAAAAGGGATCAGAACTTGATAGTAGTGAAATATTATTGACTTTTAGTAGAAGTTGGATTCAGCCCTCAGGAAATAAATTGATGGACATTTATTTTAGTACATGTACACTTGGCTGTGTGAGGAAGTCGAAACAACAGCTTAGATCTTGCAGCTTGAGTGAGCACAGTGGAACTGGTGTGCCTGAGTGCAGAGAGAGCAGGACCATGCTGTGAATGAGCTGTGTAGGATGTTTGGATGCCAGGCTGCTGTTTGATGGAGTCATTGGGAGAGGCCATTTAAACAGTCTTCTCAGTCTGAAATTATTCCTTAAGTCTTGAACCTGCTTCATCAGTCACAAATGTGGCAAACTTTAACTTGCCATTCTGGCCATGTGGATGCTATGTTGTCATATTAAGAGAAAATGCTGCAATATTTTCTATTCCTCTCACTCCTCAGTAGCTGTTTCAATTTTCTATGTTTTCATAGGTTGGCTTTTGTCACTTTTACAGGGTGACAACCTTTCAACCATACTGTTTTAAAAACGTACTAGGAGTTATGTGCAGGATATTTTGTGTCATGTAGACTTGGGCTGGTATTCCACTTACTTTGCTAAAGTATTCTACTCTTCCGTGCTGAAAAATAGTGTTGATTTAGTGAAGCTTGTGCTGCTTCCTTAATAAGGCATAGGAGAAATGGAATGAAGGGTTTATAATAAAAGAAAAAAAGAAAAGGTGCTGGGACTTAAGAACATTTTCATAGGAAACAGTAAGCTCTTTTGAGAAGTAATGCATAGGAGACAACTCCTATGCAAACTCTCCACCCCTAGTGGAATGAAATGTGTGCATCCTGTCTTAGCTGGGTGTCTTAACCCCTTTATCAGGCACTCATTTTTTGCCTGTCTTCTTGAGGGATTTTCCAGTTTGTCTTCTATGGGCTACCTGAGCAGCTGACACTTCATTCTGCTCTGAAGACAAAGTTCTATTAAGTTCTGCTGAAGATGTCAAAACAGTGGACAAATAAGTCTTTTATTGAATCTGTATGTTAAATTTCTTTGCAGTTTTTTAATTTTATTTTTTCTACCATGTAAACCCACTGTTTTATTGGGCTGTGAAGTATCTTATTCATTAGTATAGCTGTGTTTGTGTGTACCTGAGTAAGATCTTGATTTTGAATCTGTAGT
Source organism: Erpornis zantholeuca (assembly GCA_013400515.1). Lineage (NCBI taxonomy): Eukaryota > Metazoa > Chordata > Aves > Passeriformes > Timaliidae > Erpornis > Erpornis zantholeuca. The sequence continues at coordinate 110,045 of VZTN01036281.1, read as the reverse complement.
CAAACATTTTAGTATGTATCAAAATATATTAACTCATTATTTGCATCAGATACATGTTATTTTCTTACTCCAGGTAAGAATTAGCCTTGTTTGTATTTGATACATAAAAGCCTGTTGTCTCATGAGTTAAGAAAAGCTAAAAATAATTATATTTGTTAATTGTAAATTAATTCAGGAGAAGGAGGAACTTGTGTAAATTCTGTGATTTAGTTTAGGAAAAACATTGAGAATAAGTGGTACAGGATATAGTATACAGTGGCTGTGACTGTAATGGTTGGAATGAACAGTCTTGCCACCTGTCTTTTAAGTTTGAAATTCTGTTTCTTCATTCAATCACGTGCTACTGGAGGTTTTTTGTAGTAGGTGTGTTTTTCTTGGTGTATATGGTGATTATATTCTTAACTTCTCTGTTTCTGGAATATGGTAACTTTTAATTTGACAGAGATTTCCAAGTTTTTTTGTAGCAGTGATCTGATATTAATAGGGAAGCTCAGAATCATTTCTCTTCTTTGTCGTGGATTGTCTTAGGTCTTTTTTTTTGGCCATTTGTAACCACATAATATCTTTCTGGAATAGAAATAATTAATTGCTTCAATTAATTTTTCAAGGTACTTTAGCTAAAAATAGCAACTGGAAATAAGGACCTCTAATACAGTCTGCAGACTATTTTGTACTGTAATTTGAAAAGCTTTGATATAGAAAAGCCAGTAATTTACAGCCTGTTCATGCTGGATTTATTTTATATGTCTTTTATGAACATGGTTAGATGATTTTGCCCAAGAGTTATGCCTGCTCTATAGGAAAGTGTGTATGTGGTCCCTTGTCTCAAACATAGATTGAATCTGAGGGGTTTTTTTCTTTCTTTATGATAGTTGGAGAGTCTGAGGCATCAAAGTGACAGACATTCAAAATTTCTGTATCTTTTATTAGTGCCTCAGGTTGCTTGGTTGCTTGGTTTTTCCCTCCTTGTAAACAAGCAGTTTGTGTTTGCTGTGGAAATGTTTTGGTAGGATTGTTTAGCCCAGACAGGATGGGATATTTGCAAGCTGAGGGAGGATATTCCAAAGGAGGCAATTTATCTGTGTTTTTCTTAATAGGTTTTGTGAAACTCAGCTGTGCTGAGATCCTGTTTTGGTCTGATAGACATGACTCTAATTAAAAGGCAGAGGCTATAGGTTAACCGCAGGACATCAGAATCCTAAGGGACCTTCATGTATGTGTCCTGAGTGAGGCTGCTTAATGTCTTCTGTGTTGCAGATTGCAACTCAAGTGTCTCCAGTATGTCCTGAGGGTCCATCTTCCTGGTTTAGCTTTCTGGGTATACAGTGGGTTTTTTTCATCTAGCCAGTGTCCTTGCACTTTATGCAGAACTGAGAGGTTTGGTTCAGTCTGTAATCCTTACACTTGTACCTTAGGAGCCTACCAAAAGACTCCTCTTCAAAGAAGGATCTGTCTTCTGTAAGTGGTCATTAGAAGGATATGGGTGCCTTTTAACTACTGAAGAGGCTGGTTAAAGCCAGACTTGGAGACTGGCACAAAACCACCTTCCTTGACCATGGAGGGAGCCTATATGCTTTGCATAAATGGAACATCTGACTTCCAGAGATCTGCAGCTAGTGAGATCAGCCTTGGTGTGTAGAGTCTTATTTTAAGCAGAAGGACTTGAAATAAGACTGATATTTGTATGTGGATCAGCTGGCATAGCTAAGTATCCTACCTGACCTGGACTGTACTTTAGTTAGTTGATGATGTATTGTACTTGTTCAGTAAATGTGAAATTAAAAGGGATTTGTGTTCTCTCTAGCTGTGCAGCTGCTGCACTGTTGGCTGAACACTTTTCAGTGTATTTCCTGGTCAATCACTACTTGTGAAATACGCAACAGTATCAGGGCCTTGGCACTTACAAACAAACTTGAGCTTTAAAGGTGCAGATACCTTGGGGGAAGTACTGATGTTTTGCAAAGCATTTCTTCATGGCATTGCCTGCGATTTTTCTGTTGTTCTAGAACAGTATCATAGCTTTATAAAGTCTCAGCTACTGCACTGTATCCTACAGGAAGTCATAGTGCCTTAATATGATATCCTGGGGTGTTCACCACACCTATTTGAGATGTCCTAAGCAGCTTTAAAGAGCTGGGATGCTGGCAGTAGGAGAAAATGCATGCAAGTCTTGGTGTACTGGAAAGCCTCCCTGAAGTTTAGGGGAATTCTCTGCTAAGCATCGTGGGATTAGAGCCAAACTCCAAAGTGTTCCATCTTAAGTGACAAAGATGGGTTTTAATCTGTTTTATAGAAATAGTCTTGGCAACATAATACAACTTCAGAAAGATGACAGTGTATATAGTTGTGTGGTCAGACATAGTGCTATAGGTAAAATGCATTTTAAAAAAAATGCTGTATTGGTACTGGTGAGCCTTTTTTAGAAAATTAGGTGTAATTGGTTGCTTATAAATACATTTGCTGGCAGCAAATATGGGGAGCCATAAAACAAAACAAAGACACCTGTGTAAGAGCACTTGGGAGAGGAGGAAAAACTGGTGAAACAGTAGAGTACAGCTCTGTTTCTGTAAATATTTACTGAGAGCTCTTATAATTACAGAAGAAAGTGCATCTTGCTCTGGAGCTAGTAATGTTGCATGTAACTGACACTAATTTTTTGGGTCTTTTAAAATAAATCCCTTTGAAGCTTTGAGAAAAGTGCTGTGAAAGCACACCGTGCTCTGTCAGCATAGTATTTTCCGTATTTTAACAGGTTGGGGTTTTTTTGTTTGTTTGCTTGTTTGTTTTTCTTGAGGAAAGTAACATTTTGTATTGCGGTCTCATGGCTGAAAAAACAATGAAATAAGTGCTGTTTTCTAAACTGAGATTGATTGCGTGTCTCAGATACTCTGAGGGTGGGTAAAACTTGGTGCTTTGCATTCACCTTTGCCTTTCTTAAAAAAGCATAGACTTAGTGTCTGCTTGGTCTTGCAGAGCATTCTGGGCTTGCTTCACTTTCTTTGCACTACAACATTAAATGGGTGGGATTCAAGGTGCATCAAGTGGAGCTGGCAACAATCACATTCATTCAGAATAATCTGTGTTTCTTGCTTGAGAAAGAAAGTAAAATGTGAGTAAGGAGATAATTATATGCTTTCTGCTATCACAAATTATTTTATAACCAGCTTCCTGTTTTGAAGCTGGTGTTCTCAGAAGACAAGTTTTAACCACCTAAACTACTTTTCTAAACAGTTCACTAAGCTTTTTGCCTCTGCTTTCCAACTGAGTATCAGTTAGCCTCTGGGAGTGATATGTAGGTGATATTTATCATGCCCATGTGACAAAAATACATATTTTTCTTTAATGTCTTAATATATTAACAACTTCTGTATGCAGTAAAATCCATATCAACTTCAGAAAGAAATGCTAATTCATCTTTATATTAAAGTCAGAGCAAGAAGTTACAGATGCCCCTGTTTGTTTTGAAAATTCAACATAAAAATATTTTTAATTTTTTTCTAGCATTTCTTAGCAAAGTATTTAACACAAGGGAGAATAGAAGAAAACCTGTCAATAATAAATCTACAAGTATCGTTCTTTGAGATACAATTTTGGTTTGATTTCTGTGACGTTCATTTATTAGAGGGATAGAGGGAAATGTGTGCTGTTGTGTTAGAATGGCTGTTTTTGAGGAGACTTAGTGGGCTTCTGTAGAGTGGTAAGTATTAAGGTAAAGTTGTTGAAATCAGCAGGGGTGGGGCACCTTACTAAATTTGTGAATCTGGCTTTCAGAGAGTGTCCGCTGTGCCAAGGGCTGCTGTGGGTTGCTGGTCTGCAGTACAAGGAAGTTAAGAAGAGTTTTGCTCATGTCTTTAACAAGCTGGCTTGTCCTTATAGGTACATCAGTAGAAAATAAATGAGAACTTTGGGTAGTATCTCCATTTGTGTGTCTTGGATTTTGTGTGCAGCGGCACTTATGCATACCTGTATTGTCAGAGAGAGGACACTGGATTAGGGGAGAGTATAACATGCTTCAGTGGAGTGTTTTTGTGCTGTATTGCTCACTTCACTAAATGGTTTCGGGGAGGTTGGGAGTGGTGATGTATTTTCATCATGGAACATGATGAAACGTCTTGCATAGCTTCATCTTTTCCCCACTTCTCTGTTGTTGACAGATTCACATTAACAAAGGTGAGGCCACAAAAGATTTCTAGAAAAACATTGATTATATGGGAAAATAATCCTTTAAAATCTTTATCCTGCTTCTGGATGCTCAAGAGTTTTAAGTGAGGTTGTGGCAACAAGAGGAAGCTGTAGCGAAAAGGTTGCCTTCCCGTGCATGCCAGATTGTGCCTCTTACCCCTTCCCTGCTTTCTTTTTATCTCACTTGTGTATCTCTTCTGTGTATCTCTTCTGCAAGAAGATGGATTTCTCTTGACATATCTCCTAACCTGAAAGTCCAAAACGTGCAGCAGCCAGCTAACATTTAGTGTGTGACCACCTGGTGTGTTTAGATGGCAGGTGAGATGCCTAAGTGAATGTACATCATGCCAGGACTGTTTCAGTCTCCTTGGTAAGCTGTCTGAAGGTCAGTTTAAAAAACTGAGGGTGGTTGACTGTGAAAGTTGAGGAGAGCCTTGTGTTCTAAAACATGCTGCTCTCTGGAAGACAAATGTCTTCCTCTAGGATCCTCTTGTAAATCTGAAGCCTCTTTTGATACTAGGTGCCTAAGCCCATTTGGCAGTGATGGAGGCAGGTATTAGTCTTTGAAAGAGTGCCTGGATGAAATGTTTCTGTTCTATTTATGAGGCAAGAGCACTTACCTGGGACTGACCAGTGTCCAGTACCTTTCTGGCTGGTAGAAGATCTCAGTGGTCTTCTCCCCGTCACCACCTTATATCATGTCTTAACCATATATTGCTTGGTAGAGTGCTCTTGTTCTTTCTTACTGCAGCTGTTTTCATGGAATAATTAGATATCCACTGTAATGGAAGGGGAGACTGAACATGACTTTCCACAATTTACGAGTTCTTTACCCTATGAATATTTAAATTTTTAATGTGAATATTTCTTCAGTGTAACCAGTGGAAAAGATTGCTTTTAATCCCAAGTGAGGGAGGGAAAAAGCATACTTTTAAGCTCTTTGAGAACAGTCTAATGTGTTTTCAGGTATGTGTCTTCAGCCTAGCGGGTCAGGAGCAGCTCTTGAACTTTGGTATTTCCATTGATACCTAGAATTGCAGTCAAGCTCTCACTTGTGGATCTGAACCAGAAGTCTGAATGTACTTGGTGTTTTTTTCCACCTCACTGTTACCTGCTGGAAATAGGACGACTAACTTTGATGGCATTTCAGTTGGCAGCTGTGTGAGAATATCAAGCTCTGCTTCACAAGAGCTCTTCTTCCTTGTCAAAACTTGTTGACCTTGTTAATGACTACTGATATAAATTAGAAGAGGCCCAAATATGCCTTTGACATCCCAGCTGAGCAAACTTCCTAGCAATTGTAAAGGTGTGTAAAAGGATATCATCTCTGTTCCTAAAATGAATACCAAGTTGTATGCCTCAGAGTTTGAGATCTTTCATAACTCTTATTCATCAGAGCACAATATGAAATAGGGCAGAGGAATTGTTGCTTAGAAGTTGCTGTTTTTTTTGCCTTGACTCTAAGGAGTAGGAATGGCTGGCTACTCATAGGGTAAGTCAGAAAGGCAGAAGTACACCGAGAGTTGGTAGAATTTAGCTGAGTATTGCCTGGTATGTGCTTTTGGGGCAAGCAGGCTAATTCAGTTGTTGTTGTGTCTCCAGAGTTCAGTGTGTTAGTCACCAATCCCTTCCACCCTCACCCTTCATCACTTGGAAGGTGAGCATGTTGTTTTGCAAAAATTCCGTCTCTTAAGAAACTTCCAGTCTCACTTTGTGTGCAAAGTGGTATTGCTGGAGTTCCCACATTGCTGGCAGGCTGCACCTGGGAAAAGCTGTGCTCTCTCCTTGGTGTAGTGAACAGAGCTGTGAAATCAAGCCAACAGCCACATTGAGGCCATGTTTGTGCTGTTAGGTCTTGAATCTACACTGGTATGGGAATAGATGATGATTGTAAGGTGGGAGGCAATTTCACATGCATGGTAATGGTCATCAACCAAGAACTTAACTTCTTGTTCCATGATGGTTAAGTGCTGCGTGTGTACTGTAGAGTGGATCTCTGGCTGGCTGCCACTGGCAAATCTCCCCAGTGGCAAAATTTCTGTGTCTCTTCCACATCTGCTTCTGCATATTTGTTTTTGTCCTTCTTACAGACTCCCAATGAAACGGCAAAAGGACTAAACATTTTTATTTACTAACATTTTGTCTGTACAGAGAAAGCTGCTTGATTTTGTTTCATTTCAAGTAATGCTCTTGAGTGGTTGTACACTCAACTTGCAAGGGAGAGGACAACTGAACATATTTCAGATAGTACTAGGTTGAGGGGTTTCTGTCTATTTTATTTTATCCTTAATCATGGGATTAAATTACATCTATACAGACTTGTTTAATAGTACATAGTGGCTGTAGCTCTGAAATGAAGAGATATAATAGCAGCTGTATTAAATTAATCCTGGGGAAAATGAACATGTCTAGTTTCTTAATTTTAAATTAAAAGTGCCTATATTTATTATAATTGATATGGAAAATGTATTTCTGGACCAGCACTATAAATTCATTATAATTACATTTGTAAGTTTAATCCTTTATTTTCCACATAATTACATTTTAATGTTTAGTTATTAGTACTACAAAATCTATCAGAACCTTGACAAAATTATATGAAAAACAAGTTACATCAAATTCTGAAGTCAACTAAGCATAGCTCACATTCTCATCTGTACTTCCACTATAGACTCAACTGCTTAAACTCCAAAGCAAAGATTATAGGTAAAGTAAGTATTAGTCATGTAAATATATAACTTTGGTTAAAAGTTGATGCTCCTTAGAAATTCTGGGGGATTTGTCCATGATATCAGATGAACATTTTAACCTCTTGATAGCATGCTTGGGCATACAAACCTAAAAGGTATTTGCAGGTGCTGACATGCAAAATCTTTTTCCAGATAATCTAGCAGTTTGTTTCCCACTTTAAAAGTTAATCTTTCCCCATGGTTCTATTAATGAACTTTGAGATGATGTTATTTCTAACCATTTGACACAAGAGTTAAAAGTACTGTGAAGCTCATTTTAATATAGATTACTGTTGATGCAAAATCCCTACTTTACTACTTCAAAGAAATTTAGTGATTTTTTTTTATTATTATTTGTCACGAAGAATCTATGTTGACCAGATGCTCGCTTTTTAAAATTCATAAAACAACAGAGACATATCTGAACAACATTATGTACTGTTTCTTAGTGGAATAACATATCAAAAGATCCTAGTTACTTGGTGCAGCATGTTTCCAATTATGATCAACCATGACTTGTTTAAAAAATAAAAATAATGTGGCTTTTTCATTTCATGGTTTAACTTGTTTTTCTCATCAAATGTGGAAACATTTTACTTTGGATGGATATTATTCATGAGCTTTGTAAACTTTTCGAGCATACTATTTAATGTTTTCCTGCAAACCTTTGGTAAAGTGAATGTTTAAGCTCTGATTGACACCTGTTCCTCTGACAGTGTCTGTGCTCAGCTTTATTTCGTAAGAGTAGTTCTGCTGAGTGGAGCTTAGGTTCCCTGGAATTACTTGTGGAGAGCTGTAGCTCAGCACATGAGTTGTTCTGTTATCTTTAGCAGGGTTACCTATGATGTTAAGTACAGTATTCATTACATTGCCTCATGAGCGTTGGAGCCAGGTCAGGATTTGGTTCTCACTATGCACTTCCCAGTAGTATCCTTGGTAGCAGTCAGGCTGCATCTGCATTTGGATGCTTGGCCAAGTTTGTGACCTTACAATGAGTGCGTGTCCTGTGGTCTGTCCAGTAAGGAAGCCCTTGGAGGCTGCAGTTCAGAGCACCTCTGTTGGTGCCCGGTCAGCAGGAGTTTATTTCCATCAGGCTGTTCCTTCCCTGCTCAGCCTCCCTCTCTGCTCCCCCTGCTCACAGCCACAGGCTGCTGTGGGCACGAGGACAGTGCTGCCAAGGCTCGAGGCTCCAGCCCGTGTGGGTGCCTTGGGCCCATCTCCTGTGGGAGCCCAGCCAGCACGATGCCTGGTGCTGGGGAAAGCTGGAGGGCTGGGTGGGCAGTGTAACCTGCTGATGGAGAGTACACTGGCCTGTTCTGGGCCTTGCCCAGGGTCGTATATCTCCTCTCAGGTGTCTGGTGTACCAAATCCTCCCTGTGATTGGGACTCAGTTCCTTGGGTTGTGCTGTCTAATGGCCTGGTCTGATACCTGCAGACGTACGTGTTAACCTCCAGGTTCGGTTGTATCAATAGGATTGCTGTTCCAGGAGAAGTTAGTTAGCAGAATCACAGCCTTAATTGATTTGGCAGACGGCATGGGGAGGAGAAACAAAGGGATAAAGACACTGAGTGATTTGCCTGGAGTCAGGGCAGAAGCCTGCAGCAGAGCTGGGGTTTCTGTGTCCAATGCCTGATGTGCTCTGGCAGTCATACTACCTGTGGAATAAATTTACTGATTATGAATAACCAGCAACATGTTTTGCCACAACCCACATGAATAACTGTTTCTGCCTGCGTGCTTGTTAGCAGATGAGAATTATTTTTAGAAATTAAAAAAAATTGTATTTGCTGCTTACTGACTTTGAAAATTAATAAGCAGAATATATCTTCTTTAACTGACTAACCATTGTATACTCTTCACGGTATATTTAGCAAGTCTACGAGTATTTGGTAGTTTCATAGTTGTTTTTGTGTTTATTCTCTGATTTATTCCCCAAGAAGCACTGGGAGAATCAGATGACTTAGGTAGTTTTGGAAACTTGGCAGTAATCATGGATGCTTTTCTTAATAAAGTGCAAAACCAAGAGGAAACCTCAGTATTAAGACAGTGCTGGACTTTGTATTTTGATTAGTGCATGCCCATGGGGAATGAAGCTACCAAAGAATATGTTTGAGTCCTGTAGGCATTGTGAGTTCCTGGATAGCAATGGTGTATACTGGTGTGACTTGCTGTGTAAGTGGAATGTTGACCTGAGGCTTGAAATAAATAAAAGATACTAATCACTGAGGTAAAAATTAACATGATAATGATTTTTTTGTTTGGTTAGTTTTTGTTTTTACTTTGGCATGGAACTTGCAAATTTTTTTTTTCTTCTGAGTAGGCTTCCTCTGAAGCTAGCATTGCTATTACATGGGTCAAGTGGTAACACTAGTTATTTTTCCTTTGTTGATTCAAAGCTTATTCAAAACACGATTCAAAGCTTATTGAAGTCAGAGGAAATTGTTTTATTATTGAAGACTATGTTTGGGGTGTTTTTTTGATTTACAGGTCATCATTATAGACTCATTGGATTATGTGTTAATTGCCTCATAGGCTCTTAGGCTTGTGCCCACCGTCCTATCATCCACCTACAAAACCATGCAAACTAAATTTGGAAGTGCTTTGAAGCATCAGCCACTTCACCTCCTCCAGTTTAATTCTGACTGGACAGTACCTGCTGTACTGTAAGAACAGCATCAGATTTACTCAGTTGCTGATAATCTTTCCTCATGTCTGCCCTAGGCTGGCATACTTCTGGAAACATACTTGTTTGTATCCTTTGCATTTTCCACCAACTTCCCTATCTGAAGATGGGGATTTAAATTTTTTCTTTTGTAGTACTTTATTTGGCTTTCACTCTCAAGGGGCCACTTTGGGGAATGTAAATTTAGTTGTTGTGTCGGTTTCCATTTGAAGGAGGAAATCAATAACACAGCACGTACCTTTGAACACTCACTTGTTTGCCTACATGATGCATCTATGCTGCTTCCCTGAACAAAAATGGGAACAAAGTAGTTCATGAGGTGTTTCTTCCTCAAATGAAGAATTTCCCATCTGAGAGCTGTCCATCCTGCCCCATGTTCACCCATGCAGCCCTTTGAGATGGTGTTGGCAGATTTAGAGCTCCCCCCTGGACACATCATAAACCAGTTCAAGTTCTTAATCTGAAACACCCTTCCAGAGCAAACAATGGAAACTCATTTACTGAAGATTGAATGGATAGGTTTGACTTAGTTTCTGATCAGAAAAGTGGCAGCAAATAAATGGCAGTGGATGAGGGCAATGAGGTGCTTTCCTTTTGGTCTTGGCAAGTTATTAATTCATCTCAAGATGTGGCATGAAATAAAATCCCAAGTAATAGCCTAAGTATTTGATCATATAGTGGCTCCAGTTGACTCCAGCAGGACTAATGCCTTAAGTAAACCTTAGCTCTCAGAGATTTGAAGCAATTTAGCAAGTCTTACATATATGCCAAGATACATCAGCCTTTGTTTTTGTGTAAACTTGAGGGAAAAGGCTGTGTGTTTTTGTCAGAGGCTTACATGGATTTGAAACTTGTACAGGTAAGCACTGGGCTTACTTTGGCATCCATGTTTTTTATTTAATTTATTTTTGTTTTATGGTCCCAAAGGAATTAAAAGATATAGGAATACTGACTTCTTGTATCAATACAGTCAAAACTATAGACTTTTCTAAATAACAGTTTGTTCCCAAAATGTTCCAAATAACTTCAGTTTTTAGAAAAACTTGTGTAATACATTATCTAACTAAAGTTTTCATTTAACTTGTAAACTTGGGAACAACATGTAACAAAGAATATTGCTATAACTATTAATTTTAGATTTTTTATGGCCACATTATCAAATCATTTTAATGTTGTGAGTTAATCAATATAATAATGTCTCTTTGTGGGGTAGGCACATACTATCCATTAATTCTTTGCAATGAAGAAACACTAAAGGAGTCAGCTGCATTTTTTAAAATAGAATGGGTCTCATTGTAATCAGTTTCTATTTTACTGCATAATTCACCTTGACTGTTTAAAGCATAATTCACCTTGACTTTGTAGTCAGTAATTGGGAGAAGATTCTTTCCTTTTGCACACCTACTCATTTTTTTACTTCTGGAATAATAGTTGTTTAGTAAATCAAATAACTAAATTAAAAGAAGATTCTTTCTATACTTTGCTTCTATTTTTAGTAGACTCCTGCCCTAAAGACAAAGTAGTCTCAAATTTGTTTTTAATGTCCGGAAATGGAAAGCTTTTTGTAACATCCAGCTGACAAAAAAGGAAAGAGTGAAGCTTGTACCGATTTTCTCCAACCCCTTTTCCTTGCCACTGATGCAAAAAATTGTGATGGTCACTTGAGTTGGGGGGATTCTGTGCCAGGTTTTCTAACCCATTCTGTGTTCTGCAGTTTGCTGACATGAAGAGCCTTAACTGAAAGGTTCTGAAAAAAGGGACTGGTGTTGGATTGGGAAATAACTCCCTTTATTGCCTTTGCAATACCTTGTGGTGTATACAAATATGAAAGCAATTATTGCACAGCTGCTTTTTTTCCCCACATGAAAACCCATCCTGAATAATCTCTCTGTGCTATTTTTTGTGTTGTCTGTATCATATATAAGAAAAAAGAAATTGCAGCTTTTATTGACTTTCTTTCATTTTTCTTTTCAGAGTGAAGGAGTTAGTTTTCTCATCATGACCTCAAACAACAGAGTACAACATTCAAAGAAGCTGCTCGGCATATACTTTTTTGTTTATTTGTTTTTGGGTTTGTTTTTGGTAACTGAAGCTGCTTAACGTTTACTTTATATTGTTGTTATTGTTGGTCCTAACAGTTGCTTAACTGTTGTGGGCTAAACTGTATGAAAAGTCTGGGAGGAAGGGAAAGCAACCTGCCTAACTCATTACCTGTCCCTGGCATCTGTGTTATCATTTTGCTGCTGTTTCGACAGAAGTTGGAGATGCTCTTTAAATCATAAGAACTTTTCTGCCGGCCTCTTTAACTAATGGTCAATGCCTTCATTTTCTTTTTCTTCAACGACAAACTGTATTTATTCTCTGGCATATTAGGGGATTCTGTAACACCTGCTGAAGCAGTAAGATCTGGTATTTACTGGCATAATTTCAAGCCTACGACAGTACTACCTCAGTTCAAAGCAAAGCCGGATTTGCAGTGTTGGTGTATGACAGGAACTCCTTTATCTCTGTGCTGAGTCTCTCAAGAACGGTCGCCAGCCTTACTGAACTTGCAACTTGTACAGCTGCTGCTGTTGCTGCTGGGTTTTGAATCACTAGCTGCAGGGTTTACTTCTCAGACAAAGCCGAAGTAGGGCACTGAAAAGTCTAAAATGAGATGAAACTCTGTGAATCAGGCTTGGACAGAGGATTCAGAGTAGTTAAAAAGTATAAAATGTGTAACTGAAGCAACATAAGTTAAAAACATCAATCTGTATTAGGGGTATCTCTGTACCTTTGACACACTTGTTTAATCCTCTCTATGTAGGTGTTTATGTAGGTACTTCAGATTGCAAAAGCCTTTTCTTCTATTTACAAGCTCACTTTTGTCAGCTAACTATTCTTAGCTGCGTTTCTTATAACCAAAAAAATCCACATAGGCATGCTAGGAATGCAGGGATGATAATGGGTATCGGGCAGATTCAAGAGCTATGTTAACACAGTATTATCTTGCCATCTATAAAGTCCTGATACTTGCCTTTTACCAGGAAAGCACCATTGTAGCTGCAGGCACTATTACAGGGAAGAAGAACCATTGCAGTCACTTATCCTGAGTTCTTTTCAAGGCTAACTGTGCATCACATTTCCAGTGGCCTGAAAATCTGAGTGGTGTGGCAGCTACTGCCACGAAAGTCACACATGAGTGTTGCACCAGACTAGCAGAATGTCATGCCACCTTGCTTCTCCTTTGATTAAAGTGTTTGTGTACATTTTAAGGGTACCCCACCAGTGCCTGCTCCGATAGACATGTAAGTATTACTAAGTTATGAGTTATGTGAGGCTTTTTTCTTTTCTTTCTTTTTTTAATCATTGTGCTTGATGGAACCTGTACTTCACTATTAACAATGCATTATCTTCTTTTGGGATTTTTTTTCTGAGGAAGACAAGAGTCAATGTCTTACAAATACAATGAATGGCAATGCAGTCTTCCTGCTTACATGCTGAATTTTTAGAACTGAGGATTGTATTACAAGACAAAGATGAATGTAAACTAATTCCTTCCCTACTTCATGGCACACTTTATTTTTTAGTGTAATTTTTGGGGTATTAAATCACAGCAATGCATAGGCTAATACAATATTAGATCTAAAATCAATTTAAATATCTGATTGATTGAATTTTTCTCTAATACTCATGCTATAAATGGTTCTAAGACATTCTAAAATGCTGCTTGTTCAAGTCTGGAACTAAAAAACCCACATACCTTTGACATTTTCTGTCTGATCCTCCCTCCCCCTGCCAGCACTGAGTGTGGTACCTGCTGAATTCAATGTTTTGAACGTCTCTATTTTGAAGTATCCCTCTGTATCAATTAAGAAATCATGCCACTAAAACAAATGGCTAAACAGCATACAGCAACTTCAAAAAAAGAAAAAAACTTGACAAAATAATCAATTATTCTCTATCCTGTATATTTCACAAAGGCATATGCAATACTTACATTCTTAATTTAGTTTACAGAATGGAACCAAAATGTATAAATGTTATGTTTGCTAAAACTTCACAATGTATATTGGGTCTTTGTACATTTTGCCTGACTTACCTTAAATTTAAAATATTTTTTGCTATATAACCTTAACAGTTATTAAGCAGTGTTTTCTTTTTGGGTACATATTGTTTCTGGATATCAAGATGTTAAATATATTTCTTGCTATTGTGATATGACAAGAGACTTAACTTATCTTGCTGTGTCTTCCAATGTACACGCTGTATATAAGGATAAATGTGATGCTGCTGGAGACCAGAATAAATGGAACTAGAGTAGTGTATTGTATTTAGTCTGTATTGATCATGGATGCTCTCCTTAATAGCCATATGCAATAAAATACGTTATTTATGAAAGGAGTAAAGTATTTGTGTGCCTATTTTCTCTAGGGGTGAAAGGGATTTTTCTGGTTGTTTACATAAAATCAGCTTATTCTCTCTTTTGAATGGAAACATGCTTTCTGTGAATAAATGTTACTGCACTGCACGTACTTGCTTTCCTTTTAACTCCTCAAACATCATGAAATAATTTTAAATCTTGTTTAAGGATAAAAATGATTGATTTTATAAAAGTGAAGTTCATGTATTTGAGGAAATAAGTAGGAGCAGAAATCTTAATTTTTAATTCCAGTTTTAAAAGTGAGTGGAAGCCTATGGGAGTCCTTCTGGTAGCCTACTTAGTGAGAAGAGACTTTCCCTATAGAATCTGTATAGTCACACTGGTACAAAGCTAGTGGGAACCTAATGCTAATTGTAGTTATCTCCTGCTGGTGGTTTGCATGCAGGGAACCTGGGCTGCAGTCAGAGACACCGCAAGGTCACTGTAGCCTGATTTGGTCAGTAGGAATGTCTCTTGCACCTGACAGTAGACCCTTTTTCAATTTTCCTTGCACCCAGGAAAGTGATGTGTGCGGGTCATGGGCTCACATCAGGGAATGTGGTGATGAGGGGCAGGGAACAACAACAGTAGCTTCATAAAAAGCTTGATATCTTTTTTGCAGCAGTCTTGGTGAGAACTTGTTTGCTTAAGCTTAAGAGTGTCTGAGTGACATATCTGATCAGATGCAAGGCCTGCTGGTGCAAGCAGGAGACCTGATCTCACTGTCTTTTGTGTTTAAACTCATTTGAGGTGAAGTCCTGCCTTGGGATATATATGTTATATTCGTCTGGTCACATCTGCTACTAAGTGGCTGATACTTTCGCAGCTACCTGATGTTTTGGGGATGGTTGAAGGACCGTATTGTACGACTTGGCCTTTAAAGGGCAAAACCTGGCTCACTGTGGTGAGATCCTTTCTCTGAAAGTGGCTTGAATAGAAAAGAGCAGTTCTCTTTCTTGCAGCTGTAGGATCATCCTGTGGCTTCTGGAGTGTCTATATAAGCCACAAAGTGCAGAAATAAATGTATATGCTCCCCAAGAGAGAACATTCAGTTCCTTCTCTCATTTGTCCTGACCTTCTTATCTGTAGGCTTTTCTAGGGGAGAGAAAATGGGACATTGTGAGTTTCGTGGTGCCTACATCCTTGGCAAGGAAAAGCAATTGTTTTAGTCTTTGAAATTGCTCTGGAGAAATACAGCTGTCCAAAAAAACCTACTATTTTTGCTGTCAACAAGGTATGAGAGTGGTACTTTATAATACCGTAGAAGAAGAATATATTTGATAAGACATCTGGAAATCCAGTATCAGATTCTCTGGAAGGTACAATTTCTCATAATCAGAAAATAAAGGAAACATTTGGGTCCTCCACATCCCTGCAGCAGCTTAAAGTGATGTAGGATGCTTTCAAAGAGAGCAACATTTGCACTGACTGGAAGTGGTGCTCCTCAGTCATTTTCCATTGTCTGTGCTTCTCAAGGACAAGGAGTCCATGGCTTCCAGCCTCCTTGGGAACCTGTGTTTACTCTCTGTGGTGCATGGTTCAGAGAAGAGTTGATACATGTCCAGGTGTCACCCCAGCTTGCTTTCCATCCTCAAGGACCATGGGAATAGGAGAGGGTTTAGGTCCTTGCTGCACTAATTCTGAAGTAATTGTGAATGTTCTGGGGTTTGCTCTTGGGAGAGCCATTGCTGAATAGTGCAAAGGGAACAAATTTGGCTGGAGGTGCAAGCCCGAATGCTCTATGGGAGGCAAATCACCAACCAAATCTTTCAGTATATTACTACAGCTTCAGTCTTTTCCAGATGGCTTTTCCAGCTCGAGAAACTTCAGCCAGCTCTTGCAGAGAGCAGAAAAGTAATGGGGACAGAAAATGTTGTTATTCACTTTTGAAAACATAGATCCCAGTTGGGCTTTCCTTTCTTTTCCACTTGTTTTTTTTTTATCATTGCGATGTATCCTGTCCATAAGACATATGTTTTATAGTGTTCAGTGTAGGGATGGTCTGTGGGATGGATATGGCACATAGCATTGCTTCATAATCTCATTTTTTTGCATTTTATTAGGCAACATAGTGTCATATGTTGAATGCATGGCAGCCAAAAGTTTTTGAAAAATCCACTTGATCATCAGTATTTCTTTACAGGGCCTCCTCGTGTTTTCTCTTTACATGTTCTCTTTTCCCCTTTGCATAAAGTGATAAATACAATCATAAAAATGCATTGGTAAGTGCTAAACTGAATGAAGAAGGTGTATCTAGAAGGTGAGGAGCACTACTGCTAAAATACGAGCTCTTATGCAAGAACAGGATGTAAACTTCAGGCTATGTTTACATGTCTCAAATGGAGGAGGCAGAAGGTGGAATTAGACACACCTTGAAACATCCATTAATATGAATATGACGAGGAACTAGATAAAGGAACAGGATTCCCTTAGTTGGAAACATACTTTCTGCAGAGGGATCAGTTAAATTGAACTCCCACATTTGACAGCAGTTAAGCATTAGTATATTATTCTGTCTCAACCTTTAAAATTTCTGCCACTGCTTGTAAAAATAGTTTTCCTTATCATTAAATGATGATCCTGTCTGAGAATGTGGGTGTACTGAACAATTCATTCATTGGTGTGAGTAAGCTATAGTGCAGAGCTGAACATCCAGGCCTACCATTCTACCTCAGACAAACTTCAACATGGAAATTTTACTCAAGCAAAAGGGTCCAGACTTAGATCTTGTAATATAACTTAGATTTCTCCCCCCAAAAGGTGAACTAAGTGTATACTTTGTTCAAAATATCAGCTTAGTTGATAAAACTTGTGTATGAGGGATGAATTAACTACACCTCCACTAGAATATTGTGTAAAAGCCTGACCTTAAAAGAGTAGAGTTAATATATTATATTATATTATATAATTAGTTAAAAAAAGATTCCTTTCACCAAGGCATAGTGGCTTTTTGGACAAGTCTGTACACTAAATGACTGTGGAAAGGTGTTCCGGTACCCCTATAAGGTCTCCAAGGCATAGTCTAAATATCTGATACTAGAATACATTATGACTGTATTTGACAGAGCAGTTACTCCTGGGGGAAAAAAAATCCTGTATCATTGGCCCTTTACTGGCAATTTAGCTGATTTAGATGCAGAAGTTGAAGAGAGTGGAGGATGGTGCAGAGAAAGTGCAGGGACAGGGGCTGTGTTACACTGTTCCTTGAGCTGTGTGATAAACATAGGTGAAGGTGTCATGGTTCACGTACAGGAACACACACTTCATCAAGGTACCTAGATAAAGGAGGAATGTGGGATACAAGGCAACAGTGTTGCTATATTTGTTATTTTACTTAATCCAGTCCAGAGGTAACTATGAGCTGTTTACCTCTTCCTGTGGAGCAGTGATTGCCTCAAGTTACCCCACTCTTGGGACCAGGTATTGTGATGACACAGACACTGGGGACTAAGTTCACACTGTTGTCATCTACAGCATGACCCTTCTACTGCCAGTTTGTAGTCTAAATATCACAAGCTCTTGCACAAAAAGAAGCTCTGGAGCCCTGGCCACAGATTAGGAATATGCCACCATTGCATTCACAGTGATTTACTGCAGCTGCAGCTCTGATTCAGAATAATTTGGGAAGTTGTTTATGTATTTCTGTATTATAATAATATATTATGTAATATTATGTATTTAGGTAAAAAATTATACTTTTTTTTTAAACTTTATGTCCTCTAAAGGCTGTTCTCTGTTGTGATATAAGATTGCCTTTGAGCAGTACTTCAGGAAATGTAATTATAGTCAGTTATTTATCATGTCTATCAAGCTGTTCCATATAAATATCTTGGTTCTTAAGTGGGATGCATGAAGATTTTTTTTTTCCAGAAGGCCAAACCTCACAATGACTGTCCATTTTCTCAAGGCTAAACTGCTTCTAAATGACATTTTTTTTTATTCTGGTTCAAGGTGTCAATGGAAGCAGAGTGGAATTTTCATGACTAGTCTATGCCTTTAGCCAATGAATCAATAAAGCAATCCAGTATTTATTTCAGCTGCAGATAAAAGAATGTTTTTCTAAAGGTTTCATAGGACTAAAGGTTAAATTTTAATCTTATTTATCTAAAGAACAAGTATTAAAGTGTTTCTACTTTGAGTAGACTCTTTTCTTAGTAACAGACTTGACAGAAGAGGAATGTTTTCCTTCTTTGCCTGTCATGCATCATGTTTAATATCCCAGTGCTGAATTCTATATTATTTTAATCAAATAATGGTTTTACTATTTCAGAGGAAAGACTTTCACTGTATAAACATTTCATTTTTTATTGACTATGCCTGTATTTCTCAAATGGTAACAGACCCCAGGATTTTTCTGTTCTAAGGGAATAAAAAACAAGGGAAGTTTCTAATTTAGCAGCTGTAGTCCATTGCCTTCAAAACCAGAGAAGAGGCACCACAACAAATTTCAAGACAGTATAATTTTCAATTTGAAAACTTGCTCTTTTGTTTTTGGACAATCACAATTACCTGATGTACTGGAATAAACCATTGCCAGGTTATTTCCATGATCTTTGCTCCTCATTTACAGACATGCAGATTAGGAGAAACATCCAGGGGCCATGGACAGAAGAACCTCATTTATGTTCGGACTTATCTTTACACTTTCCAGCCATTGTCCTGTGACAATGTTCCAGAAATTCTGTTGTTGTACACCGTGATTGTCCTCAATTTGATGTGTAAAGCAGTGATATATCATCTCAGTTTGAGGTGTATCATCACTCTGTGTGTGAAGTTCTCCCACACTGTTCCAAAAAATGCTCTGGTTCTCTTATGCAGCAGCAGCACAAGGATCTCAATGGATACTCTTGACAAAGGCCTAATTATACTTGTTACTACACAAGAAATCTTGTGTTTCATGTGCATTCAAATATAATTTGTCAGATGTCAGTGTACCATTGACATATTTGGAGGATGGTAGTAATTTGTTTGTCCTCTTTTGCTAATGAGTGGGTGACTATTTAACTTGTCCTCAAGCACAGAAGATCCACAAGGGGAAATCTCTGAATGTTCCCTGAATGATAATTCGAATGACCATCCAACTTCTGTCAGCCACCAGACTTCATCTTGCTGCCTCAGAGCGTGAAACACCAGCTGTGCCCCTCTGTTAGCGTGTCTGTGTAAATCAGCACAATGATCTGTGGGACGGAGAGGGTAAAGCTCTTTTTGAACCCCTGTGTCACTACATTAATCTGCAGGGAGGCTTTGAGAGATATCTGACCTGAGCAAAAGAAAAGTGGGACTTTTTGTATTTCCTTTAGCATTTCAGGTTTTTTGGGATCCTTACAAGGGAAGAAATAAACCCCCAGCTAAGCCCAGAGCTGAGTGCATCTTTACACGGGAGACCTTTATGGCAGTGTAATACTGCATGCACCCTCCCCGGCCACTGGGACCGGAGAGCTAATGGCAGGGATGCCTCATCTGCCAGCTCCGCTCGCACTGCTCCCGCTCCAACCAGCCGCACCGCTTGGGAATGTCACAGAGCATCAGCCTCGGCCCGTTCCGCTGCCGTGCTCTCCCCAGTGAGGCGGCAAGAGCGGGACCCTCGAGGTATTTTAGCACCTTCTTCCAAGCGGCTGCTGAGGGAGGTGGCCCGGCAGCCTCCCTGGCTGGCTGCACTCACAGCTTGCCGCTCGCCCCTCCGCTGCGTGTGTGCTGGGCCATCTCTCACATTGTGTCTGCCTCGCTGACGGCACTAAAGAGGCTTTCTCAGCTGCTTTGCTGTGCTTTCAGGGATCCCCTGCTTGATTTCCATGCATGCCTCCTTGGCGGGAAGCCAGCATTTTGTTTACCTCTTAAAAGAAGATTCATTAATATGTTTTTCCTGTTCAAATTTATTTGTGTGTCGTTTACCCTGCGTAGGCAATTTTGCTTTCCTAGTACTGGGGTTTTTTTCTGTTGGCTGGGGAATAGGGGAGGTTTGTTTTTATCAGTAATATATTGGTGAGTTAAGTAATTGTTTGCAAAATGAACCACATACCGTTTGTGGTTAAAGGATTTTTTTTTTTTAAGTTTCTGAACCGAGTTTGGCTAGTAGTTATTTTTATGCAGCTCCACTTAAGTCAATAGAATTCCTTAGTTATAACTGAGCATCATACTCAGCCTTCAAGGATTTTCTCTGAAGCCTTGTATAAAGGGTACATTTATGTGACATATCCAGGATTGCCAGCCCAAATAGCCCTGCAAAAGGACTAGATGCATTCTGAATGTTAGCAAATGAAGCCCCATACTTCTAAAATGCCAGTATAAGATAACCTGACAAATTTTAAAGAAGCAAAGTGGTGAAAAAGTAGTAATTTCACAACTGTCACTGCACTGTTCTACAGAGTGTGTAACTTTTTTTTTGTATTTTTAAATGATGACACAACAATGAAGTTAGTGGAGTCCCTTCCCTTCTTCTTACATGCATCAAATGATTTTTCAAGGTTTCTGCGATCAGTTTGTGTATTCTTGATGGGCTGTGAAATGAGAATATGCTAAAGAGTGACTCTGGTCACAGTGCACTCTACTCCCTTCACTCTGCTTTTAGGGAAGGGAGTGGTGTCTGGGGCAGTGAGACAGGCAGGGAGCAGTAACCTGTGACTGAGCTTCCTAGGTAGAGGGGAATCAGAGAGGCCAGATATCCAGCATATTTCAGGGGTCTACAATGATCCTTATGTGCTTATTTAAGCATAGGAGTTCATACAAAGAAAGAAGCATAGCACAAGCTTTTCCATTCCTCAGTCCTGGAGATTAATTAATTTTGTCCTACAAACTGTCATTTTGGGATGAAATTATTTTAATCATTAAATCAAATGCATTCAAGGTCAGATGCAGAGAAGGAGCTAATGAATACATTCTGGGAAAAAGACACTTTCTGTTCAGTGCCACTGTCAGGGAATAGCTGAGATCAATTTCCTCTACCTATAAAGCCATAGCACTGAGGCTTAGAAGATTTATGTTAAAAAAAAATAAATCTCCTCCTTTCAGGATGGAAAAAATGTGATTGATTGGCTCCTCTAAAGAAAGGAAGTCCTTGTCTAATTAACACCCCCATTTGCTTTCTTTTAAGGTAAAGTATTAGATGATGATGCATAATGATCTTTTGTTCCATATTCTGTCTCCAATTCTGCTAGACCAGTGAGTCAGGGTCAGCAATGCAACATTTTCCACTGGCCTCATGGCCATAGCGAGGAGGATTTTGAAAGCCAGCTTCCACATTCACTCCTCGAAAGAGAGACATGTTCCAAAGAAGTGTAAGATCTCTGTCATCATAAATACCTATGTTTCAAGTTTAAAAACCTGTCTCCTTGGTAACTAGACTTGTTAGGCTGGTCTGCTCATACCATGCATGCAGAGGCCACCACATACCATACAAAGCTTATTGAGCCGTTTAGCAAATACATTTAATGCATTAGTCTTTTTGTATTAATTTTAAAGAACTCCTGAGAGACCAAAGGGAAACCTTCTCTGCTTCTTGCCTTAAAATCTTGTGCTGTATAAAAGTGCTGTATAAAATCTTCTCCCGTGACACTGGAAGGTATCACGACGGAGGATGGCAACAGTGACTTTTTGAGAGGGAAGTAATTTTTCTCTGGACTTGCCTCTCCATTGCAATTCCATCCTGGATCCCTCCAAAACATGATCAGCTGTGACACCCATTTACTGGATTTTTTCTGTCTATGAATGCTGCTGTTACGGAAGACATTTTAAACTTGGCTATTCATGGCATATCTCTGTGCTATCGTCATAGAGCTGTGTGATGGGCATTAACTTGGATATCCCTGACTGGCAATTTGACTCTCCACACCCAGACAATGTACATTCATAGCATCTTGATTGCCTGCCATTTAGCCCATCTGTTGGATTGACTCTTTGCCCATTTAAAAGTCAGTCAGACAGGGGTGTAGGTGCCAAGAAATGTGAATTGAGAAGGGGAGTCTGCATAACGCTGCTGGCAGAGCATCTTCAGTAAGAGCCTCCTCCTTTGTGGCAGCCATCACTGCCAGATGCCTCCCTACAGTAGGTTACAACTGCTGACATTTTCGTACCAAGAAAAGGATACATGAAGCCGAGAAAAGAAGGGAAGAGTTTCAGGGTAGCCTTGGCAACTTGCAAGGCAAGCTGTGCTCTTGCAGGTACTCACTTCACAGCACAAGTAACAGACGCATGGAGACTGCAGGGTATTAAAAATTTACTCAGTAGGAAGGAGAGCGTATCGTCAGTGTGCTAAGGTGAACCTGAGGTTGCCCATTACACTCCAGAAGAGAGCCAGTGACCCAGCAGAGGTAGCTGCAGGAGCGCAGTACAGGTATTTCTCCTCTTCCTTCATGTAGGAGACCCATACAAGAGTGTTAGCCCTGCCAACAGAGTGTTTCTGAATGTAGAGTAGACATCCAAAGATAACATCCCTTAAGATCATCTCTCTCTTAGCCATGGTTGGGTTGTGCAGTGAATTAACTCATCTGTGTGTAAAATTTATAATCCAAATCTGGAGAGTGTCAGGCACATACATGCTTGCAGTAATGTCCATTAATGCATGTTTCACTTCAAGTTTGGCTCACCAGAATTACTTTGTCTGTGAGACTAACTTGTGTTAGTCTTCTTTGCCTGGACAGCCCTTAATTTCTGATGAATAGGTGTTACTGCTGCTGCCCTTCATATCAGAAGCACGGGTAGCCTCTTTCCATCATCATTATTCTACTTGAATATAGCAGAGAGATATCTCCAGTCTGTCAGTGGCTATGGTTCAGCAGTGCATTGCAACCTAACTAGTATTTAATGGATCATTTTCTTTTCTGATCAAGCTTAAAACATTAATAGATGTGTGAAGCCAGTCTGCACTTAAGGTTGTTTTAAATAATTCTTTATAAACTGATGAAAAGAATCATCCCAAGGCAGGCGAACAGCTGTTTGATTTCAATGACTTTATTACGTTTCCAGACTTTTTTTCAGTTTGTTGTTTGGGTTTTCAGTGTGTTTTTGTGTCAAACAAAATATGGCTTTCCCAGTTACCTTATGAAATGGCACGAGGAGATGGTGTCTGTCTTCTCATGAACCTGAGGAAGAAGTTTGTGGAAGGAACTGAAAGCAAGGAATTGCTCAGTGTTTTTTGTTTGAGGGCCTGCTTTTTCCTTATTCGAGGGAACTTTCAGGAACAGAAAAGATTATTTTTGTGATTATCCAACTCCTTTTCTGTCATCTGTTATTTTCTCTTTTTAATGTCTTTTGCCCAATGTCTAATCCCAAGCAGAGAACCCCAATTTCTACAAGCCTGGGCTAATGTACTGAAGAAGTAGCACACCAAAAGTGATGTCTGATGCTGTGCTCCACTTTCCCTGATGTCAGCAAGTAACACTGAGGAATCTGGTGTTCAGCATGTTGTCTCTGAGCCAAGAACTAGGGACCACTGCCTGAGGGGACAAGAAGCAGATTTAGTGTGCCTGCTTGTCAGTTAATAGTCAGCCTTATGGTGTACAGTAACCACTCTACTTGCTCACTACAAGGAGAGATAAAAACCTGTTAGAATACAGGAAAAATTCTGAACAAGAGCAACAATTGTCCCCCCATCCCCTATTTACATCGCTGTTAGACAGCTTGCTGTAATTCTAAACACACATGGTATCAAGTAGTACCAAAACTAGTAGGTGCTGATGCATGTGTAGCCTTTGCAACACCAGTCTGCTGTTCTGTGGTGTGCTAGCCACATGGCCACCTTCTGTGCCTCTTTCCCTGCCCTTATTGCCTCTGATCTTACACCCCTGAACTGTAAGGTGTAGCCTGCACAGTCCTCTGCCTGCATGGTGTAGATGTGTGCTGGGGATAGATTGGAAGTGCATGCCCTTGCTTGTCCCCAGCCATGTCACTGATGCATACCTCCGGATGGTGTTGTGCAGGGCTAGGAGCAGTCTGGAAAAGGATAAGGGCTTTAGGGGTAGAGGGACTGGTGGGGATAAGGTAGGCCATGTTTCCAGAAAAAGGAGAAAAGCAGAAAGACAGGTGGGAGGGAGGAGTTCAGTAAGCCATGGCCTGAGAGAGAGAAAAAGAGTTCTGGGGAGAGGAGAAAGAGGAGATTAGAAGAAGAAGAGAAGGCACTGAAGGTGCAGGTCTCATGGTGCTACTTTCCTGTGGTCTCTACTCCAGAATGGTCTGCTGGGAAAATCCCATTGTCAGGAAAAAGGAGGTGTTAATTATTTACTGCAAGGTGTTGCACCTGGGTTGGGACAATCACAGACATAAGCACACACTGGGAGAAGTCATTGAAAACAGCCCTGTGAAAGAAGGACTTGGGGGTTCAGATGGATGAAAAGCTGGACATGAGCCAAAAATGTGCTCTCACAGCTCAGAAAGCCAATTGCATCCTGGGCTTCACCCAAAGCAGCATGGACAGTGGGTTGAGGGAGGTAATTCAAATGGCAGTGTGTAAATCCAAGCAGTCCAGTCCAGGTAGCCACTTGTCAACAAACCAATCCATCCTGAGAAAAGGAAGCAGAGAACAATCAGCATCACACAGGAAATACTTAATATTCAGTCTGACTGGTACTAGGAAATATGAAAGTTCTAAGAATTGAAAAAAAAGTAAAATACCCTCCCCTAGTGTTAAAGTGCTGCAGCCCAATAATTGTTCCAGTTAATGAAAGCAGCCTTTTAAAATAGCACAGCCAAATTCCTCACTCTTCTGTGTACTCTACAGGCACTCTTGCCAGCAGTTGAACTGCTGCTTTTTAGTCCCAGAAAAATATTGGGTTTGTTTCCCCTTATTAAAAATGATCCAGAACTCAGCTGAGAAAAATATCATTTATTTAAACAGTTTGTTAAAAACAGATTAATTCTTTTGGCATTTATTTTTCACTAGATCTTTTTCAACAGCTCTGTTTTATCTATTGGTAGCCAGAGATTGTGAGAGTCCTAACCTAGGTGCCTTCCCCATTTTGGATCATGTGTTGTTGTGTTGTTGTGTTTGTAAAATGCATCCCTTTAAGTTCTAGATGTGAATACTCAGCAATAACATACTTGAAACCATTTGTAGACCTATGTAATATATGTATGCTGCATGTTCTGTTTATTTCCTTTGTGTAAGCTTTATGCTGTCACTTTTATAAATATCCCATATAAGTAACATCCTCTTAACACATTCACAGCACGTCACTGTGGAGGATGTACTTCCAAAACAAGTCACTGAATTTGGAGGCTGGAGGAAGAAGGAATGGCTCTGATGCCACAGTCCTTCCCAGCCAGGTTAAACCAGCAGACAGCAGTGCCACTGCATTCTCCTTGCCCTGTGCATGTTTTGAATCGTAGAGTGGTTTGGGTTTGAAGGAAAAATAAGGATCATCTTGTTCCAATGCACTGCCATGGATTTCCCCCTCAAATTTTTGCAATCCTTGGTGCCACCTGAGGTTTCATGCAGCTCCATAGTGTGCTAGACAGGGAAACCCACCCAGAACAGAGCTGTGTCAGGAAAAGGGGCTTGGAAAGCTCAAACGTGAGTCTGGTCCACAGTCTGGTCCACTGCAACAATGTGCACCTTCTGAATGCCAGAACAAGGGAGAGGGCAATGTTGAATCAGAAAAAAATGGGATTGCTTCTTTTGGCCTCAGTGTTGGACCAAAGTGTTTGTGAAATTAAAGATTCTGAGTGGTTAAACCATGAATAAAATCTTATTCTGGCTGAGAATTTTCTCTGGTCAGCTGCAAGCAGCATCAGGCTTCTGTCAGGCTCCTGGAATACAGACAATAAATCTATTTATTTTTTGTTGTTTTTTTGTGTAAATTTGTGTATTAATGCTTGACTGCAGCAACTCTTTTCCAGGCTGAGTCTGGTTGCTCTCCCTTTGCTTGCACTCCAAACTGAGATATTAGGGACTGACACCTTTTTGCATTTTTTGGGGCGCCTTCATTTTCTCCATGATAACAGTGCCCTTTAGCAGTCACTGATGGGGTCTTGGGTAGTTCCTGGCCCAAAGCCTTTGCTATGGTGTTCTTGCATGTGTGTAGTAGGCAGGAGAGCAGTAGGAATGATGACTTCCCTTCAGAAAGGTGATCTGGCTGCTGCTTCTTCCCACAGGCTTCCAATCCAAAAGGCAGATGATAATGTAACAGTCTGCAATAAAAGACACTTTTTTAGGTACTCGTATGGGGATGTCTCAGGTACTCACAGGTGCTGGCTTTACCAGTGGCATTTGTGTGTGTAAGCACAGCTTTTGGCCCACAGAGCAAGATCCAGCTTGACCAGCAGTCCTCAGTGAAAACAAGTTCAGTTCAGCACAAAACCCGAAATATTCCAAACACTGAAAAATCTCTCACTCAGGAATCCCAACTAAAAACAATCAATCCAGGTACAAATCCCCTACATTTAGGGAGGGACTATGGGTTTTATGGCCTCTGTCAGGGCTTAAGAAAGTAGCAAAGGGAGTCTCCATTCACAAGAGTGCCAAGGGTAGGTGGCAGAGAGCCCCCAGCAAAACCAGGCAGAGTGATGGGTAAGAGGGTGGCCTGGGGCAGCTCAGCTGAAGCACAGGCATCTCAGGGGTTTGGAGGAGATACATTAGAAGGCAAATGACCTTGGGACTCTGTAGACAGCTCTAGGGGGACTGTACAGCAGTGGGAGACTGTTTTTGTCCCCTATCCTTGTGAAATAAGACCAACCTATTTGGTTGGAGGAAAACACTTCTATTGATACGCAAAAATCGTGTTAAAGTAGGATAAAAACAGAAGTTCTTTTATCAAACACACTGGTCAATATTATGGTTGTGAAATGCTGAGAATATATAAGTACCACTGAAACATCAGGATATAAAAGTGCTTTCCCATTTTTCAGCCTTTTCCACCCCTTTAAAAACCTCTTTCTATTTCTTTTCCTTTATAGGGTTTTATATTTCTTTGTTCCCCCTTCCCCTCTGCTCCCCCAATCTTTTGCTTAATGTATTTGTGTTGGGAAACATCTCCTTTAGTGTCAGTGTTGCTTTCATTTATAGTTCTACTTTGTTTTGCAAAATAATTCAGGAATTCTCCATCCAAAGGCATTTCTTTGAAAGCATTTCAGTAAAGCCTGTAAAGAGAAAGACATCTACTCTTCCACTGTTTCTTTTCCTATAATTTTTCTTCTCTCCTTGCCTTTGCTGATGACTACTAATTGGTCCATTTAGAATCCAAGGTAAAACCCACTTCTATATTTGCCAAAAAAGCCAGTGTTGTTTTCTGGCCTTTGCAAGATGCCACATGTGCAATTTCCTTCCTGCCTGGAGGTCTGAAATCATCACAACAATGCCTTCAGGGTCCTCTGCAGCAAAACACTTAAACAAACCCTTAAAGTTAAGCCTCTGCATAGCCTCATTGAAGGTGGTGAAGAAATATGAATGTACCTTGAAATGCACTGACTTCTTGTATAAACATTTGGAAGATTTGCATTCAAAAGGGAACTGATGAAATTTTTACACTAAAAGTTGCTTTTCACTTGAAATGTCTTTTCCATTGATAGCAAAATCATTTGACTTTCCACAAGGAGAAAAACAACAAACTCCTCAAAGCCAAGCCTCCAATGGGAATAATTATTGTTTTTTAAAATTCTCACGATACATGAAAAATTACGAAATTTTAGCTGGACTCTTTGTTTTTACTCAGGAAGACAAAAACCTAAGACCATTAGCCCTAGGTCTGAACTAAAAAATGGCATGAAAATGAAGAGGAAAAAAAAAAAGTGGAGTTCTGTTTGTTTGTTTCTCCTGCATTGTGATATATAAACCAGCCTGAAAGTTTTGAAGATTAGATATGGTGACTTCTGAGTCATAGTCCACTTCCCCATGTTCAGCATGGTTGAATTTGACATTTAGGTTTGTTCAGACTGTACTCTTTGGAAGGGGAGTTTGTAATCCCTGCTTTCTGGGGCTGCAAATGACTGCATAAGCTCTAAAGTACTGGAGACCCCACCTGAAAAATCCATTCCTTTTTACTTTGCACAGGCAGATATGTGTCAGGCATTGCTGTACATCCCTAGAGGTGCTTCTGAGATCACCAAGCGGATTAGGGTATCTTGAAATCCGATAAGTTCTCCAAGGAATGGAGCTGCCTAATAAAGAACTGTAAATATTTGCATCAGACAAATGCACTTGAAAATAGATGAGTAACCTGTTTCTGATTCAGGGAATTAATCAGGAAGTGTTCACACAAAGAGCCTGAAAGATCAGGCCCCATGTTATTTGGATTAAGATGTCGCTATGTTGTTATCTGGGATGAAGTGTAGGATTTATATAAACATCATCTGCCCCTTGCTGAGGATCAGCCAATTCAAACAACTTGTATAAGTGGTTTCCATGCTAAAGAGGACTGTGTTTACATCTTGAGCAGCTGTTGCTGTTGTTTGGTCCTATACAAACCCAAACCAAACCCCTATTTAATTTCAGTTTTAACCATGTTTCCAGTCTTCTTGGACATATTAGTGGTTTTGTTTGTCTGTCAGCATAAAGTCCAGGCAACCTGGCCAGGGAAGGAATGTTCCTGCCTAGTGGGACCACCAGGTTTTGGGAAGTGCTGTTGTGCTTCCTCTGCCACCTTCCAGAACTGAGAAAGGAAGGAAGAGATAAGGGGAAGTGATTTATTTTCCTTCTAACTGTCTTTGCATAGAGACATCCTCTAGTGACATCTAACACAGCCATTGCAGCTCATTTTCTCCCTCTTTCAGAGAGAGGGGTCAAGGGGTGATACAGGGCAGCCTCAGATAGCAGGGCTCTGGATGGACAATCACTCTTTTGATATTAAATGCTGAGTGGCCATTAGGCTCCTCAGCCTAGGCACAGCTTCATTAGGCACCTCCAGGAGGATGACTTGGAGAGTGCCTTTGAGATCAGGGACCCAGGATCAGGGATTCATAATCAGTAATTTCAAACCTGTTTCTGACCACCCTAATCAACTACACTTAGCGTCCTTATTTCTCCCTGAAGAATGTTAAATTCCATTCTTCAGTGGTTTTTTCCCTTCCATATACAAATCCTTCCTTGGGTAACTCTGATAGCTTTAGTACTTGAAACAAATACAAACATAAGGAAGAACACAGCCCTTAATAGCTTACTCATTTTGCAATTCATATGGCCCTTACAAGAAATTTTTTACTTTAAAATTTGGAACCTGCATATATTAATGCAATTTATCTTGCCTTGCTAGCTCAAGCCAGGTCTGATGAAAGCCACCTTTGATTTGATTTTTTGTTTGCGTTAAATGCCTTTTTGAACTTTGGTGTGGGTGGCTGACCTTTAGAATCAAAAGCTATACTGGTGCAGTGCAGCTAGAAGCATTAAAACATGTGTCCTGACAGTCAAATAAAAAGTGACTGGCTGGGCTGAGGTACACCTGTCATGTTGATGCTGCCAGGGGAACTCAGTGCTCACATGATTGTTTTGTTGTTATTTTTCTTTTTTCCCCTATAAATCTCAGTTACATAAATTTGCTAGGGGGATTTATATCTGTCTTAGAGCTGTCTACAGCTCTGTCTTCAGAGGCATCTCACATGATATTTAAAGGAACTCTAGTTCCTTTTCTCTGGAATGCAGGATCAAGAGAGAGCTTACACATTAAAAACGAAAAACTAAATCAAACAGCAGTAGTTTATTCTTTAAAGTAAACAGAGCAAAGGCTATCGATGTCAGACACAGCAGCAGTCAGGTGTGTGCTGACAAAATAGACTGAAGACATTTTTCCTAAGAGAGGAAATTATTGAGGTTTATTTACTTTTTCCAGGGAGAAAAAGATTCTTTTAAAGGATGCAGTATACTACTACTCCTACTACTAATAAATCAGAAGGCTGACTTGTTTGCAGCAAAACCATTGAAATTATCCAGCTTTTGGCCCTTTTCGGAAAACTACTGATCACTCCAAGTTCAAAGAGGTCAGTAGAGAATTGGGTAATGTTCTTAGAATCCAGCCCAATAGCAGGATGAGACAGTGCTTTGGGGAATGACTCCCTGATTTATCATTAATAAGCTTCAGGTATGGAGCTCCAGACTCATGCACAATTTTGCCAGTAGGTAAAGCTTTTTTGCACAGTCATGTTAAATCAAGTTTTTGGCACTGCTACTGTTTACCTTGCTTCTTCATGAAAGCAAAACTCAGGGTTGTTTCTTAGGCTGCAGGGATTCTGTCATCTGTTTTGGATTTCCTAATGCTGTGCTAAATTAATGTGTGCTTGATTACTGTTTGCTCCATCTAGAGTTAACTCCAATGCAATGGAGTACAAAAATTGAGCAGCATGCCATTGAAAATCAAAGTCTCCTCTATGAAAATGGCAAAAATCAGAAAGAACTGTATTTTCATATCAAGGCAAGTATGTAACAGACAGATTTTAGTAACTTATCAATGATAACACTTTGTCACTGGAGTGATGATTTCAGGGCTTTTACTCCTTTTCCTTTGCAAGTCTGTTACTCTTGAAAAGAGACTGGCCTATCCTTATTTTGAATCATGTAGGTATTGCAAAGAAGGCAAAACCTGCCTCAGTAGCAGCACTGCAGTGACTTTTGGGAATTGCATCCTGCTATTTGTTCTTGCTCTGGAGTCACGTGCAACAAGTACTGCTGGATTAAATGACGTTTAGGAGGAGTTGAAGGAAGTGCAGGTTGTATGCTGGGACGTTCTGGAAGGAAGAGGAGTCCCTGAAAGATGGTTCAGTTTCATAAAGTTGCCTCTCAGACAGTTTTAAAAATTATGTCAGACAACGGAAAGTTTACAGCTTTATTGGATTCCCTGCTCCAAAGTCTAGCCTGGCAAGGTTGGGGTGTAGCCCCTTGTCTCCACCTCTGGAAGTGCCAGTAGAATAGATACACATCTGTGAAAATAACATCACACAGAGGAGTTTTGCTTACTAATGATGATCCATTTCTCCTTATATACAAGAGGCCTGACTGCAAGGGAATAACTGTTACTGGTTGCAATGGTTATCTTCTTATTAGTGCTGCTTTTTTTTTAAGAGTAATGGCAAAATTTCCTGACACAGCTGAGCCAAATTGATAACTGCTACCCTTGAAGGAACAGATTCCATCCTTGTCCTTCTCCACTTTTCTTTTCCTGCCTTGATTCTTCCACACATCGCATTTCTTTTCCCACTCACAAGCATAATTCCCTCCCCTTCCTTTTTAAGCTAACTTCCTCATTTCGGGAAAAAGACCCCAAATCAACAACCCCACGTTTTTGGTTCCATATTTTATCATTTCCATGAAAGGAATTCACTAAACTTCTTGGTTGTCCCTCTGTGCTGCCAGACCACCAGCACAGCTGGCATGAGGTGACAGACATACGTGTCCAGTGTGCCATGGCAAAGGTGTGTAGGCACTTTTCCTGTAGCAAAACAATTATTTGGCTCATCCTGCTGAACAAAGCCATACTCCAACCACTTCATACCAGTGACATTCTCCAGTAATATTTTTCCTATCATCAAAACCAGTTTAAGAGGTTTTGATTTTCCTATTCCTCTGTATGTTCCCACTCTCCGCAATGTTTTTCCTACTGGTTTCTTAACTGTGCTGATACAACTATTTGTAGAGATGTGTTGCAACTGGATCACTGAAATTATCCAAATGCCTTTTCAAAAGTAGTTTAAAAAAAGCCAAACCTTGCCTCTGAATCCTGGTGATTGCGATCAGAGTGAAGCCCAAAGAGCTCAAGGCAGCCCTTCCAGTCAGCAGAGCTGGGAGGGCACTGAGCTGCAGCTGTGAACCAGGTGGATTTGCAAAGTAGGGAAACAAATGTCCAGGAACAGGGAAGCAATAAGCTATTTTACAGTGCTTTGCCATTAGAGAAAAGAAATGTCTAAGTTACGTGGATTTAGGGTTTGTTTCCAGTAAAGGCTGCAGGGAACATGTTCAGCAGCAGATGAAGCAGAACTTCTAACCACTGATGAAAGTATAAATTTTTACAGTGAAAACAAAAGGCTAAGGACATCAAGGTGACACCTGTGTTTTCAGCTTTGATCATATAAATTGAGAACTGGTGCCAGCTGGGAACAGTTCAGCCTTTCCTGGGATCCAGCTTTAACAAAGAAGCAATTTTAGTCTGGGAGCTTGTGGGCCTTATTTGTTACACCTGACTGACCCACACTTAAAAATATATATAATAAAGAACATTTTCCAGGTTTGGAATGAAAGGAACGCTCATCATCAGAGCTGTGGTTGCTTGGCATAGGAGAATGTGAAGTGCAGTATAATATTCTGCAAAGTCCAGGTTAAGGAAACCTACTATTTTCTAATAGATCCTTGTCTAGTGTTATGTCCAAACTCAATCAACAATACGTAATGAGCACCTCATGCTGTAATTTATAGGCTTGTATAAAGTACAATTGCCATCTTAGATGTTTACATGGCATACAGATTTTTGGTTTTAAAGAATATACACACTGAGAGCTGAGTTCTTTGAATACCAGGCATGAGGGAACATTGTCTCCCTAGCATGTTGATGACTTGTTTATATTAAATATATAGTCCCTAGCAAGTTTTTGTTTATGGGGAGAGGACTTCACCTGAAAGGGACCTTAGTAAGTCCCCAAGTTAAATGGGGAGGGCAAATAACCCCTCAGAGGAAGTGTCACAATTATCAGTCTGATTAAATTACAGATCACAGGTGTCTGTGATACGGTAAAGGTTTGAGCTTGAATATGAATTCAACAGTATCCTACATTCAACAGTATTTTCTTCTGAGAGCAAAAGACAATCGTTTCATCCTAAGAAGAGTGTGTGTTGGAGCATTTCAGCAGTATCTGAAGCAAAGAAGTAAAATGTCTTTGAGTGAGTCTAAAGTACAGTCACATATAATCATTATTTCCTATTTTATTTCTTGAAATTTGAATTTAAACCAAGTAATCAGTGTGCCACTATTTGAAAACAGTTGTTTTCCATAACTTTCTACATCTATCTCTAAACCTATTTTTAAGTCTGTCTCAGTTTGAAGTTGATTTGAGGCTAACTAAAACACCAAAGCATTTTTTTCTCTGGATGTGATGATCCTTAAATCCTGCATTGTTTGTTTGTTTTCTGTGTCACCACCACAGTGAACATATTTTGAAGAACTGAAAAGTTAGTGTTCCTTCCCTAATTTTAAAAAATGATTTGAAATGCAGAGCACCACCATAAATAAAATCTCTTTCAATAAGTAGTGTTAGCCAGAATTTCAAAGTCTTTCATTGATACAAGAGAGTGCTCATAGATGAAATTGGAAAAAAAGATATTTCAAAGAACTGAATAATAGATTAAACATATTCTCATAGTAGGAGAATAAATAATTCTTTCTTTCAAATCCCAAATGCATTAAACAAGTAAATGCAGTTTATAGTGATATGGAACATATCAGATCTGTAATTGTGTGAATAAGAAACAAAAAGGAAGAGTAATTGCAGAATAACTGCAGGTATATGACATTTAGGGGGCATTCTACCTAACTTAACCTCAGTTCAGCCTCAGAGTTTCAAGAAGGTTTTAGGGCCTGTGCAGATGGGATTCTAATCAGGAATGCAGGTTCAGTGCCAGAGGGGATAGAAGTCTCCTTTGTTTACAATCAGAGCTGCTTTCTGACCTTCAGCCATTGAAAGCTCTCATTCAGCTTTAAAAATATGAATGTTCTCACTACTGATGCTTTCCAGGCCTCTTATTTCTTGTTGCCATGACTAAAGCTAAGCTAGGCACACACTGTTTACAATTGCTACTCATGCTTTGCTAAGCTGGTACCAATGCTGTTATCTCAGACTCTTACTAATGCTCTGATTCTGTGATTCTATCTTGCACTATTCAATATATTCTATTCAATAGACTAAGGTCTATTACAAGCATTCAGATTAATTTTTTGATCTGAACCTCAGCAAAATCCTTTTGGAAAACTTCTGTGGAGTTTTGAATTCAGTTTTTCTGTTTGAACAGGTCTGTCTAGCTCTTGTAGACAACAGGAGCTTCAAAGGAGTCATAATAAGATTTGTGATTTTTGTGAATGATAGAACCACAGCAGTGACATAATATAGGCTAAAAAAGATGAAATATGCATACTCTCATGCTTTAGGGTCAGTGTCGTCTAGGTAGAATTCAGAAAAACCAATGTCTGAGAGGCTATTTCATCTGTCTTAGATGTTATTGGAAGAATTTTTGTCTGTTTCCAAAGATGTGTATTGTCTGCCTCTTTGAACTGTTGCAGGCATTCAGGGGCTATGAAGACTTATTTTTGAAGTCCCAAAAAACCTCCAAGTCATCACCAAAAGCTAACAAAAGTATAAAGTATGTGCTATCAAAACTTCAAAGCAAGGAGAAAAAAATAAAGCAGGTGCAACTGTGGGGTTCACAGGAGGTTTATTTTCCTAATGCTTCTCTTTTGACAAGGAAAGGGCATAAAACGCTAAGGCTGCTGGCACTGATGGAGAGGTCTGTTTTTGCTGCAGAATTACCAGGTCACATTAGCCAGCCCTGTGCAGAAATGCAATAGAAATGTAGTAGAATCAACACTTTCTTACAAGGCAAGTGAGATACATAAGCATATGGATACACTCTTAGTTACTTTAGGTGATGCCTAATTTACTACAGGATTTTAGTGTTACCAGGTGTGTTACTGGAAGTAATTTTACAGGAGAGGCAGTGCTAGAACACTGTTGGTGGTTGGGGGATGTCTTGACTGGTCAAAACAGGTTCTACTACAGTTTTATGGTTTGTTCTAGCTGACATCTTCCTGTGTTTATAAATATTCCATGTTAGGCGCCTTGTTAAGGTGCAGGCTTTTGAGTTTGTGAATATAAATCCCCAGATGAGATAGGGATAAGAAGATTTAGCAAATAGACGTAAGACTGAACTTTCAGGAAATAAGACTGTAGATGTGAGAGTAGGAATGCAGAAAAATTGTAGTCCATTTGGACATGTTCTTGAAGAACTTCTTCAGGAGAGAGTTAGGAAGAAACTAGAATATTACTGAGTAATTATTTTAACTAGTCAAAAAAAATTATGGATTTTGAAATTGGGTTTTGTGTGATTTTTAACTAACAGCTATAGAATTATTCCGTCTCAATCCTGGGACTGAGACAATGAATGAAATTGATCCATCATATTTGTCCTTTAAATAAAAAGCATGATTTCTCAGTTTGCATACTACTGGTTTTTTTTTCCTCTCAAGGTTTAAAGAGCATGTTTGAAACAGTTTTCTATCTGTTACTGGTACTTTGTCCTTTTTGCCTTTCCCATAGCTCACAACTGACCCTGAATCAGATTCTGAGAACAATTTGGACTGTTGTACAAAATCAATAGGAACGTTTTATTGCTTGTTTTCCATTCTGCTTTATTTCCTTGTTCCTTACTGTGCTGCTGTCCTGGGATTTTTATTTTTATTTAATTTTAATTGGGAAGCTAGTAACCAACTTGTAAATTGTCTTGTTGCTTCCTTTTCTACTTAGTCAAAGGAAACTTCAAAACATGGGTTGTAAGGAAAATTCAAATATAGCTTCTTAGGAAAATTTCTTGATGGAGGTAACAAAAAAGGACTCCTATCATAGCTCCTGGGTAGCAGGAGGGTGGCTGGAAGAAACGAGTGCAGGGGATTTTTCTTCCTTTGAAGCTTGGCTCCACTCTCTGCATCCCTAAACAATACCCTGATACAGAAGACAGGCTTTACAGCTGGTTTATGAAGAACCTGTTCCCACATGTACAGAACATCTCCTCTCCTACAGGGTATGAAGACACATTTTGGATATGCCTGAACTGAAACAAAGTCATAATTCTGGCAGTCACTGTGGATAGTCATTACTTCTGGGTGTTCATCATCTTACAAAGCTGGGCTCAAAGACACTTATAATGAGGTAAGAGAAAATCTTGGCCTTTGAAAGTCTTAGGGAGTTTTGCTGCTGACTTGACAGAAAGCAAAATTTCACCCTGAATGTATTTAGCCTGTTGAATGTCCTATGTTCCACTGTCAAGTAGAAGCTTTCCTGTCTTTATCTAGTGGCTAATGCCCCAAGGACTTGTAGATCCCTTCGGAAAAAGAAACTGGAATTTAAATTATTATGAGTTTGCCTTAGAGTCTTTTCCTTCAGATTCATGACTCCGCCCTCATGTATTGAAATGCAAGAGATTAATCTGATTTTAAATGACAGGTGTACATCTTCAGATCATGCATATGGTACATCTCTATCTATGCAGCAATTCTGCAAATGGATCCTTCCTATATAATTAACAAATATCAATTCAGTGACACAGTGATAATAATTCTTTCTAGAGTTCAGATACCTACTTGATCGACTTTAATTTAAATATGTTAAGATAACAATAATAACAATAATAATAATAAATTCTATAATTCAGGGATTGTAAGAGCTTAAAGGCAAGTGTCAGTTTGTTCCACACCTCCTAGTAGATTAGTTTTCTAATATATCTCCTTTCTAATGATATTGCAGTGGCAAGGCTGTAATTTGGGTTGTCTGCCAAATGTTCTTATGCCTATTTACATTTTAAGCTTCAACTGGAAGTGACACATATTAGGTATTTCCAAAATACATGCCAGATTTATACAGCACACAGAGAGAACGAGATACTTTTCATTTAGGATGGAGACTCTTGCTGATCATAAGTTTTTCTCTGTCATTTCATCACAAGCTTCATTTAATAAGTATGAACAGCAGTATTAATTAGGTAGAATCTTAGAATACCAAATCTCCTGCCACAAGGCTGAGTGATCTAAATGCTTGACTGTGAAAAAGAAAATGCACAATTTTTTTTTTCCTCTCAATAGTTAAAGAGAGACATGTGGACAGGTGTTGGATTGGGTGCTTAGTTGAGTGATCTTCAGTTTTGAGAAGGTGTCAGTCACCACAACATTGGTGACCCCTCTAGACAAATGGAACATTTTGAGCATCTGAGAAAGCTTTTACCAGCAAATATGGACATTCCTAGCACTTGTCTTCAATGCAGGATGTGTCGCTACATTGACCACCAAAATGTAATGTTCTTGTTCTTTTGGTTTAATCTGTGATTTTATGCTGTGTTACCTGCAATATAACTGGCAAGGGGCAACTCTTCTGCTTATGAATAACTCCCTGGTTTTGTAATCTTGCATCCTGCCTTTATGCAGCTGAAAAGAAAGGGGTGCTTCTGGTGTGCCTGCTTCTGGTGGCAGCAGTGCGGAGGTTGGCTCTGTGCCACCAACTGCTGCTGCTGCACGTGGTGCTGATACTGACCAGAGCCAGGATTTCCAGAGCTACCTCTCCCTTTGAATGCCAGGATAACACCTCCACAGAAATATAGCAGCAAGCTGCTCTGTTGCCCTGAATCTACCTTATCCCTTACCCTTCCTTTGCCATGTACCCACTCCTCCTTACTACTCCTACAGTATCTTTAGTAAGCCTGTGTTGTTCTCTGTTTTTGTGGTGGGCACCCTTTGATAAATCAGAGGACTCATGAGCAAGTGCCCTTTGGAAAGCCTCTATGTTATTGAAAAGAGGAAAGGGAAAATAGATCTCTGAGGTGGAGAAAACCTTAAGAGTGTAGCCTGAGAAAAACACGTTTTGACAAGAATTTTTGATAAAGGAAAGGAAATGTGTCAAAATTTGGTACATGGTTTTTTCAGACTTCATGTATTTAGTCAGTTTTGAGTCG
Organism: Erpornis zantholeuca; assembly: GCA_013400515.1. Classification (NCBI taxonomy): domain Eukaryota; kingdom Metazoa; phylum Chordata; class Aves; order Passeriformes; family Timaliidae; genus Erpornis; species Erpornis zantholeuca. The sequence goes on along the minus strand of VZTN01036281.1, from coordinate 72,437 downwards.
GAATAATCAAAACCTTAAAGAGAAAAGAAATCCTATAATTATTCACATTCATAACAGGAAATTATGGGATTTTTATATATGATCCTGATCTATGATTCTAGGTCTGTGATCTTAGTGAGGACTGTTGTCCTCACTTAGTGGGTCTCAGGCTTTTACTTTTCACCTCTCAGTATGGCCCCTAATATTTCATGAAAGAAGTTTGGACACAAAAAGCTTGGTTAAAAAAAAAATCTGCTGTTGTAAAGAGCGAGATATTTTCTTCAGCATGGTGAATAAATAGTCTGTCTGTGAGTTTACTGAGGCTGGGGTAAATGTGGAGAAACTTTAGTGAGGCCATGGAATTACACTTATATTCGCTCAAATAGAGGGAGAGATCAGAATCAATAATATTATACTTTTCTATTCTAGAAAAGATTGCCAATATTGTCAATATTTATTGCAGTCATATTTCTTAAGGAACTGTGCCTTGATCTCCTATCTTTAGTGATTAGTCCAATGAGCTCAATTAAAGCAAAGAAAGCTTTTTAGCATTATGTTTACTAAAAATAGGTCTGAATCTTACAGTCCAAGACAGATTAAACTATACTTCAGGTGGTGAAAGGACAGATTTGTCTGGCATGATGTCATTATTGAGTTATTTCTCTCTGAAACTAAACTTACATGCAGGGGAAAAAAAAAGATATTTATTACATGCTGCTCAGAACCTTAAAAGAAATCTCTGTTGTCACCTCCCTGTGTTTTCATGTTGGGCTTTTTTCTACCTTCCCACCTGCCTACAGCACAAAAAGGATTAGGATTGAATATTCTTTATTTCCCCAAATTGTTAATAAATGATAGTTTTTTCCTGCCTTCCTTTCTTCTCACTGCATGTCAGGAAATGATTGCAATTGTTTCACATTCACATATTTTTGCACAGTAGATCTTATAGTCAAATTAAGCAATTTTCCTGTATAATTTTATTCTTGTTTTAGATTTTAAAAAATACTTTTCCTAAGCTTTTCTGAAAAACACCAGTGTCTATAATGCTGGAGCTAAAAGCATTATCTTTCTCACAGCAGCAATTAAGCTGCTCTGTGATTAGCAGCAGGTTATGCAATAGAATAAAAGACCTTGCATCTACTGTTTTGCCTTTTCTCTAAGGGCTGGTAAAGTAACCTTTTATGCCATCAAGGACAGGAGCACCTTAGCACCTAATAACAAATGAAGATTTGTGGTCCTAGGGAAAATACAACTGCTGTAAATACAACTTTTTGCACTAACTAATGTGTTTGTAACTTATTTCTTAGTCCAAAGCTTTTGAAAATGAAAATCTTTTTAATGGAAAACATTTTTGATAGCTCCTGTATATAAATCCCTATTATTAATGTGCTAGCTCTGCTGTGAAACAAAATAAACAATCAGAAACTAGATGAAGCATTATTAGGAGAAAATAGGTAGAGCACTGTTACATTTATAATATTAGTGAACTAGAACGTAAGCTCTCAGACATTTAAGTGCTTAATTCCTACTAGTTTCAGTAGGAATCAAACATTCAAATATATTTTTAAAATGGGGAATTGTGCAGATACTGTAAAGAGTACAAAGGAGATGCAAGAAATGAGTATTTAACACAACACTTATTTCCTTAACACATTTGTTTCTTATTTTTAGCAGTCTTGGGTGAGGTAAACAATCCAGGAACTGCATTTAATTTTTAAAATACATTCTTAAGTAATCTCTCAAGCAGACCTCTAAGATCATCAGCTCCAAGCACTAAGCCAGCATTGCCAAGTCCACCACTGAAGCATGTTCCCAAGTGCCACATCTAGATGGCTTTTGAATACCTGGATTCCTCTTTCTTTTAGATTGAGGGGCATCAGTGGCATCACTCTTCTAACACTAGAGTGAAACCTGTCCAGCTGTGTTAATGTCTCTTCTTACCATGACATGCCCTCCTCCTCCTCTTTCTTCTCCCTGTACCCCCCGATCTGTCCCTCTGCCTAAATGTTTGCAGGTTAGGCAGGCAATGAATGGGGTAGTGTTTGCTCTCTAACACTCTGTGATCCGATTCCACAAATAACTTCCCAGGCACAGAGTCCTGCTAAGATCCATGAGATCATTCACATAAGCAAATAAAGATTTGTAGGATCAGGCCCTTGATCGTCTCATCTCTTCTCTTGGGACTAATGGTCTTTCCCAGCACCACCATAACAACACTCCTTGGCATCTCTTTCTTGTATTGTTTTCCTGCCAGTTTGCCCATTCAACCTTTCATTTCATCCCTTAACTTTATTGAAAGCCCCATCTGTCCTTTTACCAAATATTCCAAAGATGGGGGTTTTCAAACAGTGAAAACTAAGGTGAAATTATTTAAAACAGGTGATTTCTCTTATGCTTCATTGCTGAAACATGATCTCTTCTCTGAAGCCTGATGTGTTAGTACATGCTTTCTCCAGAGGCTTTCTATGCTTCAATGATTCAGCTCCCATGACTGCTGTGCCACTGAGAAATATTATTATCACTGAAACATCACTTCTCTATTTCTGAACATCTGTACACACCAAGAGCATAACTTTTTACAGGGGGTTGCATCATGTGATGCCAGAGCTTTAACGAGAATGATTTCTCATTGGGGAATATGGAGAAAACACCAAAGAGCCTAGGGCTGCTTCATTTGAAGCCAATAGAGGCCACTGACTTCAGTGGGAGCAGAATTGGGTCCCAAGATTACAACCAGAGGGCCCCAGAGGGGCTGATTTGCACAAACACTCCCTATTAAAACAAATAATAAATTCCCCAAAGTGCTAGGGAGAAGAGCATATGAATGCTTAAATGCTTCCCCCCCCTGTCACCAGTACCTTTATGCCTTGTTGTCTCCACTCAGTCCTGTTTATGGTGAGCTGGGCAAAGGAGAGGCTTTCAACCCCCAGACAAATCTCTCTCCTATAAGAGAGGTGTTTACTGATGTGAATCCTGGGAAATCAGTGGCAAGTGTTCAAAAGGAGAGGGATCTTGGGAATTTGAAGGAAGTGGCATGGAGCTGGTGGCTGTGGGGAGGGTCACAGAGAAAAAGTATTTCCACGATTCTTCTCTCTTTTGAGAATTAGAAGTTGGGACATGTTATATATTTGTTCCTTTGGAATAGCTTGCAAATGATACTCAACTCTCATGTAGGTATTCTGTAAATGTACAGAGTTTCTAGCAAAGGACCTCTGAGGATTCTGAAGGCCTTCCACTCTTGCTCTAGAAGACTTCTGGAAAGGACAAAGTTCTTTGCAAAGATGAGGTGTTTTGTGGAGGATGAAGAGGGCTATGAGCAGATTTCCCTCTCATCCTGCCATGGCTGTGCACAGCTCATGTGTATGGATTGTTAAGAGCTGAAGTGGGAGTTTGTGTGTAGACTATCAGCTGCCATGTCAGCTGTCTTAACTGGTCTGTATGATCAACAAACAACCAGCTGGAATCAATATGTCCTCAGTTAGAAAAATCCAGCAAGTGCCTCTATAGACCTGGCCAAAGGTATTTCTGTAGACAGGATGTAAATGTGCCAAATTCAGCCTGAGATCTTTTTATGGGAAAAGAAGAAGAGCTACTTCCCTGAACAGCCCATCACACTTTTGGGCTGTCTTTACCTGTCCTTGCTCCTGGTATTTTTCTTTGACACCTACTGTGCAGTGTCCTTTGCCCTTGTGAATGGAGATGGGATTGGTTCTATGAATGCCAATCCAATGGGGCTAAGTACCATGACAGATAGATAGAAATGCTTAAGTTATAAGCCACAAGCTTTGGAAACCTACCTAACTGCAGTCCTGCCATTTACCCTAGTGTATTATATTTTATTCTGTTGCATTATCCCTGAATGGCTAAGTAAGCCTGTATGATGGCATTATTTGTTACTGGCAAAACATTGCCTACATGCTTTCAGTATAGTGAAGTAAAAAAAAAAAAAATTTAAAAAAAGGTATAAAAACTGTGAACTAGCTGTTCCTGGTCTTACAACCATTATATTCCCAATGGGCATGTTGACAAAGATCTTAATGGTTGTGAACCAGCTACTTCTGTGCTCATGGCTATTAGAAAGGCTCCACTGAGAAGCCAAAGGAGTTTATAATGGTCATGAACCAGCTATTTCTGAGTTCATGGCTATTACAGATTCCAAAGAAATGCCGGCGAAGTTTATCATGTTCATGAGCTGCATGTTTCTGTCTCACAGTGCCTATAAACTCTGCTGAGAAAGTGAAAGGGTTTGTAATGGTCACATATGAGCTATTTCTAGGCTCAGTACTATTATTAACTCAGATAGGAAGCCAAAAGTTCACAAAGTGGTATTTCTTTTGCCCCTGGCAAACTCCATGTAGAAACTGATAAAACTACTAATGTTTCTCGGAAAACCACACTCCAATTCACAATAACACCTCTCAGAGTACTACAGTGGTGCAAAGTCTCTGCTCTGCTCAGAGCCACTGTGGCACCTTGCCAGGACCCTGAGGGCTGCAACTCATTTATATATGCATTTACATAAATTTACATGAATTTTGCGTCAATTTGTATTCCATCAATGTTGCGATGAAACCTATACTGAGGAGAATAAATAACATATAGATGGCTAACAGTAGGACTGTTTCTCTGTTTTTCATTTTACTTATTTCACTCTCATTTTCTTTGCATCTTTCTGATACCTCTCCTGTAGCTGAATTGACTTCCAGTCTCAACAAGAGTCTGTTTTGTAAGGGTAAGGAAAAATCCTGTTTCATCTATGTTCAATTGCAGGGAAGCAGAGAGTTGTGGCTTTGGCAAATTGCTTATGCTGCACACTTAGCAATCTCCCCAACCACCAATGGCTAATATACATATTAAAGAGGGCAGTGCTAGCACAGTCCCTTGCTGACCTCCACTTGTGAAGCCCTCAGAATATTCATGAGATTTTAAATATACACATTAAAAAATACTGAAAATCAGAAGTAATAGGTCTCTTTTTTTTGTATGAAAATTACTGCTAAGGTAGATTTTTAGAGATAAAAATAACTCAGTGGACTGTATTAGTAATTTAATAGCAACAGCCCCCTTTGTAACAGGATCTATTTAGTATTTAATGAAATTTGATACCATTATGCATCTTTGCTTTCTCTTTTATTTTTCAGTGATGCTTTCAAGAAAGGCCACTATGACTTCAGAGAATCATCTGTATGAACCACAACCTCATACTCTGCTTTCTGCCATCAGCATGAAAACACTAGCTTTGAGATGAGCAAAGTCCCCCACTTGTTGCTCGAGGGCATGATAATATTCTAAAGTGGAGACAGATTTAAATCTTGTGTGGACTTTGGCAAGGTCAGGAATCAACAAATTGCCTTAAAGACTCAAGATCTTCCTGCAACTACCAAGCATGAAATGGATCTAACACTTGAAAAGCCTTGCTGGAGTAGGAGAAATCAGCAGAAGAGGCTGCAGCTAACCCCAGACAGCTTCAGTGCTTGTCAGTGCTGCAGGTGCAGTTTATGTTGGCTGTTTAAAACCTATTTTTAGAGAGTGCTTTCAGCTCTCGGCTGCTATAGTCCAGTTAGCATGATACTTGTGCTGGTGCACAGCTACAGTGATGAATTCACAGGTTTGCTCATTTGAATGGCCAGGCATTCACACTGAGACCTGGATCACTGGATTGCTTCTAATATACCACTCTCACCAGAACTGGAAACTTTAAAACTTGCCTTTCAAATTGCAGAGAAAAAACATTAAACATACCAGGCTAGAATTCACTCAGTGGAACCAAAATTTCTTTAGTCCAGGACCTTGTCTGGTAATGTGGAGGTCTGTCAAATCTCTTCTTCAGTGTAAGCCAACAAGCATAGTGACCAGACACAAGGAAAAGGAAAGTGATGTGGTTATCACATTGTGAGGTTTCCTGTGTTTGGCAGCTGCCAAAGGCATCTGCCAAAATAAGTCAAATAAGGACTGCCTGGTATCAGGTAGTGCTATCAGCATCCTGATGGATTTTTATTTCATGACTTTATTAAATTGCTTTTTGAACCCATTCACAGCTCTGTCCTCCCAATTTTATGTTATAAGAAATAATAAAGAAACATTTGTTTCCATTCTTTGCAGAGTCTGCCAGAGTGAAACACAAAGTGAGCTATAGCCAGAAAGCCTTTAAGCAACATACATGAGTCCTTGGGACCAGACAGGAAGCACCCAAGGGCGCTGTGGAGCTTTCTGGTGCCATCGTGACGTCCCTCTCTGTTATCTTTGAGAGACCATGGCAGCTGGGGGAGGATCCTGGTGGCTGGAAAATCTGTCCTTGTAGATATTCAAAGCTCAGAGGTTTGGACAGGATGATCTGCAGAAATCCCTTCCTACGTCTGGGATTCTGTAATTGTGTGCCTGTACAGAGGTGTGACTAAGGGAGTCTGTCAGCTTTTCAAAACACTTCATAGTGCTCCTCTGATTCATTGCCTGGGTAAAAGAAATTCTGCAGGCAGAGAAGTTGAATTGTTTAATTGTAAATTACATGAACACTAGCATTAAATGGAACATCTAAATAAGTTGTTATGCAGTGTTAGATAGAGCTTTGTGTAGATATATTGTTATGCTTAAACTATACTTTGCTCCTCACGAACTCAAAATTATTTGCAGACATTTAACGAGTGTCGCAGACATTCTGTGGGGACAGTGAGGGGACAGGAAGTGTCCTGTTTGCAGCAGGTGACAGTGACAGCAGGTTGAGAGAAGCACCACGTGGCTGCATGGCTGGGACAGGGTAGCAGAAGTAGGCAGATTAGGCCAGGTCAGCAGGCAAGTCACAGCATAGAGAGAGCAGGAGGAAAAGGCAGACACTTGTCTTATGTGACTCCCTGCAATCTCTGAGCCATGATAGGGTCTTTTGTCACAATGGGTGCTTGCATCTTTGAGAGAAGAATGAGAAGGAGGGGTAACAGGCATCTCCCACTTCCTTACCTCCCAACCACCAGTAGAGGCTTTTAGGCACATCTTCCATGCTGCTGCCGGAGGTGCCTGCTTGTGGCATGGGGGACATTGTGTCTTCTTCATGTGCAGTGGCCTCCAGAGCTCCAGCTGAGCCACTTCTGTGCTGCTGGTCTTGTCTGTTAAGAGACCAGCCTTTTCTCCCAAACCCAGCCATCAGGGGACAAGCCTTCCCCATTCTGAAAGAAGCCTCTCATTTCAGTGTTGCACAGGGAAAGAGAAGATTGGATTAGTCAGTCAAATCATCAGACATCCACAGTGCAGTGCTAAGCAATATAAGTGTTGATTAAATGTTGCTTTAAGTGCAAAATTCAGCCTAGATAAATCCTTTAACAAAAAGTAACTGCCAAGCCTGGGAGAAATAAGGCTCTTCTTTTCGTGTTGTCTGAAGATTACAGTGAATTGAATGCTTTGAAAAAAATAATCATGGATTTGGCTTCCTATTCGAGATTGCTGCTAAAACACAATATTTCTTCACAGTTCTGCTTTGCAATCCATACCAGAAATTTCATGCAAACAAGGAAACGTACGGAAAAAAAGAGTTGAAGGCTATAAAAAGAGCAAATGCTTGATGCTCCCCAGTAGGTGACAGGCAGTGAGTACTGGGCACAAGGTACCGTTTTGATATGTGGGGTCCAGACAGATTCTTCTGTCAGAGCTGGGATATTTTAAGAATAGGTCTTTGCTGGAGCTCTCTGAAAATCTTCAGCTGGCTCAGCACCTTATGGCTAGAGCAGAACTGCAGCTCCTTGCTGGGTCTGGAGCTCTAGGTGCAATGGGAGAGAGAAATGGGAGGCTCCAGGCAGTGTCATGGGGAGGGTGACAGACAACAGGGGTAAAAATTATGTGGTTGGGGTCTCCCACTTTCCAGGCTGACATGGTGTTCAAAGGCTGAAGGGTCTGGCTGCAGGGCTGGGAGCAGAGTAAGTCAGGGAGACACCAGGATTTCTTGCTAACTCAGGGCAACATTTGAATGATTTGATCTAAGTTACCTTTGCTGAATGATATTTCATTTATCAAAGCCACATTATGGCTTGTAATCAAGATCTATATAATTGATAACTGCCAGCAGCAGTTTAGATCTTGCATAACTCCTTCAAAACCAAAAACTGTTATATTTCTTTACAGGCTGTATACAGAAATAATCAAATCATTGCTGAAGTATGAAAAGCTAAGCTAGAAATGTAATGCCCAGGAGAATTGTGACTAGATTTAGCTCTAATCTCAACTTTTGGCCTGTGGAGTTTGCCACTTTCCATGTATCTGGCACAGGGTGAAACTGTATGGGAGCAACACTAACTGCATGCTGTATGTGTATTAAATGAGACAAACTGGTCCTGTGCAATGCAAAACAGATAAAAGTGTCAGGGATCTGAGGCTGGACTGAGACACAATTTCTGTATTTTCTGTTGGCTCATTTATCACAGTCTCTCACAGACTATGACTGACCACAGACTCAGTGGCCATATTCTGATGAGAGCCAGGGGTATAGCCACTAAAAGGCAGAAGATGGAACTTTGTGGAAAGTGGAGAGAGATGATTTTGCATGGATCAGGTAGTAGTGATTACCACAAAACATATCACAATATATACAGAAGTGTCTCTGTCAGTTATAGCAGTCTGTCAGTTCAAGGCCTGCATACAAAGGGAGCAGATGATAAAAATAAGACTAATCTGATTTAAAAAAAAATTGAGGAAAACATTTATAGTAAGAAAAATGAAAATATAGTAGGTAACCTTTTTATTCCTGCAAAGACAAAAGAAAATATTTTCATCCACTGTCATGCCAATAGATCACTTGATTGTGATGGGAAACAAGAACTAGCTTTCAAGTTTTGTGTATAGCTAGAATGATGCATTTTTTTGTGACAAGGCTTTATGTACCAAAAGCACTACATTAGTGTTCTTTTGATTAAAAATTAATTTAAAACTTCCTTGAGAGTTTGTTGGTTTGGGATTTTTTGTTTGTTTGTTTGTTTGGGGTTTCTTTTTGGTTTGCTTGTGTAGGTTGATGGGTTTTTTTGTTTTTTTTTTTTTCCTGTGGCCAAGGATGCCTCAAGCCATGGAGATACAGGACTGTTACTTGTAGTTCTTGCCTGTATGCTACTGATGCAAATGCAGCACCATGTCATCACAGAAAAAGTTGTGCAGACACCACCAGGGGAATAATGAGATTTAGCTCAAAGTTATTGTAACTTTAAAGTGAAACAATGCTTTGCATGTGCCCAAGTCTAAGAGATGAAGAACAAGTTTAATTAAAGAGCTGTTGATAGATATTTTGGTAAGAAATGTTGCACTTACATGAGGAAAAATCTTGACTGAGAAGAACAAATGAAAAGAAATTTCTCTCCCACGTGTATGTTAGCACAAAAGTTCCCATTTTCCCATTTAATTATGGCAAAAGTCATGTTGTTCTGTCTTTCCCATGTCCCTGGAAAGGTATTTCAGACAACCACAAGTATTAATGAAGGATTAGAAAATAAGATGACTTGGTATGGATTTTTGGAATTTAGTATAAATGTTTTACATGTGCAAATTATGCAAAGTATGGGTAAGTACTTCAGGAACCAGTCCAATATTCCACCATCAAATTCTATTTACTTAATTTTTTAAAATGTCTGGAATGTTTATTCCAGCTTCTACATCACAAAAGCATTGAGGTATTTAGAGTCAGACCTACTAAAAATGGTGAATGCTGAGCCAAATGTAGATCAAATTTTTTCACACAGAAAGATTTTTTATGAAAGTGAGCTATTGAAATAAATTCATACTCTCCATAATTCACATTTGAAGTAATATGCTGAAACTAAGGATAACTACATTGCATATATGAAGGCAACTGAAATGTACATTAAAGAAAAGTGTCTTTTACAACAACACACTGTTTAGGTGCTGCATTTTCCCTTCATGTGTTTGCTCTTATCTTTCCAAAGTGCAAATACATAAGTAAATTAATTTTTTTTTTGTTATTGTTTTTGTTTTGCTTTGTTATCTCTTTTTTTTTTTTTTAACTTATTGCAGAGTTATTACTCCTTTTCCCCTAGAAAATACTGTATGTTCTCTCTAACAAGAATTAATGGTGTTCAGTGTTTTACAGGATAGAGCCCTACTGGCAAAATACAACCAGGGTAGTTCTCTACAGTTCATTACTGATAGTGCAATGAAGTGCTCTGTTTATTTCAGACCTCACTTGTCTCCAAAGTATCACAGCAGCTCAGCCTTTGAACTTATCTCTGTGAAAAGCAGGATTGCTTCTTCTTATGCATGTACTAGTGCTTTATCCAGGGTAGCTCATGATGTGTCAAGATATGGACTTTCCACTGCTTCCCTTAGGAGGCTGTTTTACCCCAGCTGGTCTCCCTGGCCAGCAGTTATTGCCTGAGATCCAGGCTGGCTGATCACAAGCTGATGCTCTGAATTGTTTGTTCACTATTAAAAAGCTTTCTGGAAATCTCCTGTATGCAGCCTGAATGCAAAAATTCATTTATTGGGTTGAAAAAGCATCTTAAGCAGCATCTTGTGTTGAATGCCCCAACAGCATTACTAGGTCAGGAGAGTATGGAAATTCAATGAGTGGTGACTCACATGCCCCTGAGCTCCCATTCTGTCACCAGTTTCCGTTCTTCTGCCTAGCTGGTGTAAACAACAATGAATCTGTGCTGGGTTACCAAAGGAGAATTTGGCACTGTGGTGTTTGGCTTCCTAGATTTAATATTAATTTTTGTTTGTTTTCTTCCCCTTTTCTTAGATCTTTTCTTGTGGCTAAAACCCAGTATGCAGCTACCCATCAGTAACTTCCAGGCAGAGCAGCTGCTATTTTACTTACTCTGAGGCACAGAAGCACAAGAAATATAAGCACTCAGGATTAGGGAATCAGAGATTTGCCCCCACATTCAAGATCCAAGAGCAGGATCCAAGTTCTACCCCAAGGGAACACACGAATAAGCAGCATCTCCCATTTGTTATTAGGAAAGGAAATGTGGGCAGCTGAGGATCAGACTTCGGGAGCATTGAGTCCCTTCTCCTCCTGCCCCAGGTAGCTCTGGAGCAGCCTCACTGTCTGCCTTGCCCCTGTGGAAGGTCAGAAGCAGCAAATAATATCTTCTAGACTTGCCTGTGGTTCTGGACATAAAAAAATAAAACTAAAAACTGGTAAGCATGCTGTGTTGTTCTTATGACTTCATTTGAGCATATTCAAATGAGAGTATTGCAGTCCTGGCATCACTGCTAAGAAGAGATCAGAGAGGATTACTAAGTATTTTGACATAATAATAGCTAATCAGCTGGGCAGACTCAGACTGACCCGATCAGTAGAAAAGGTAATGGGATTGCTCTTAAAATAAATAAACAAATAACTAATGAGACAAAGAAAAAGAAAGAACAAAAAACCAAAAGAACGAAAGAAAGAAAACTAAAGTTATTCACATGGCCCATAAATGAAAACATCAGGCCTTGGGAATATATGGTAATAACACTCACCACACAGATTACTTTTTAAGAGAATTCACCAACTATTTCCCTGTAAAATCTGAGGAATGTGGGGATCAAAGTTGGGAAGTTCTTGTTATTAATGTATGCTCACGACCAAATAAATCCAGCGATGAGGGAGCCCTGTGCAGCAAACTTGTTTCAGTCTGCCCTTTTAGTGCTTGAGCAAAGCAGGAGGTGCATGTTAAATATTTGTATTGATCACCAGAACTGAAAATAATCTGGGTGGTCAGTCCCAGTGCTGGCGAGATTCATTGTCACTCTGCAATGCTGCTGACAGATGTTATTGATTGTAGTTCATATTGTTTATATGTTTCTCTGAAACAGTTAATTTTAGCACAGTGGGAAAGAATGTCTTGCTACACATGGGACAGTCAGAATGAATGGCTTCATAGAATTTTTAATTACTTTCTGTTTTACTCTCATCAATTAATAAAGGCAGGAGCAGTTTTGCTACTGTCAAAAGACACTCTCAGTGTTGTTTGAAGATGATGATTACAAAAAAGCCAATTAAAATGAATACTTTTGTGGAGAAGGTTCTCTTCATGACAGTTGAGACTTTTTTTCCTCCTTGCCCTTCCACAGGGAGTGAAACCTCTTCAGTGGTGCACTGCACGGGGCATTTCCTTTGTGATCTGAATGCACTGTAGCTTCTTAGAGATGCATTCCTGCATCCTTGTGCAAGTGAAAACATGCTGATGTTTTCATTATACTACCAAGAAGCTCTAAGCTGACAGTATTGATATTCTCAATTCCTTTTACTATGCTTAGTGCATCTATTGTCAGTATGGAAAAACATCTTACTTTTTGGTACCTCTATGCCACTGCTGCCTCTTCCCATTCCAATTGTATCTGAGCACCTCATGATATTCAGTGTTTGGAGGTTCAAAACACTCCAGCAAAGTGCCACTATCCCTGACAGAGAAATGAAGCACAATCTCAGACAGCCTAAATCCATGTGTTTGTAAGTGTGCTCGTCCTGCTGAATTGCTAGGGTGCTTCCTGCCTTGCTTCTGGCCTAAATCAGCTGGCACTCCTCCAGTCCCTGGGAACTGCCTGGGAACTTTATGAACACAATCAGTTATAGCCACTTGATCTGGATGCCAGAGCACAGCTCGTGGCATGTTTAATTCCTTCCTACAGACCTGGTGTCCTGTCACATCCCTCAGACCTCTGCTCCCTCAAGGATTCAGGTTGCTACTGATGAAAGGGAGTGCTTGGGTAAGTAAAAACTAGTTTAAAGGTGTAACTGCTGTCATAAACTGGTAGGTAACTACTGACACTTGTGACAATCACTACTACCATAATGGTGTCTACAGAATATAAAAGTAATGTAATAAAATTGCTAATACAAAGTCACCTAGGCTACAAAACCTTGTTACTAAACTTCTTGCCCTGCGGAAATGCAAATAAATGTCCTTCTGCTTACTGAGTTACCTACAGACAGTGCAGGCTGTGGCAATACTGATAGATGGCAGATGCATTTCAATAATGCCTTTGTTCATGCATATCATCCCACCAAAGAAAAGTGGAGACAAATACCTTCTAAAGCAAATTAGAAACCAAGAGGGTTAGGTTGCTGTGATTTAGTATGTTTTCTCCAGAACAAAGAGACTTTCTGAAGCTTCAGTGGAGTATCATTTATACTCCTAAGCTCTCTGGTGGCAATTTGCAGTAGGGGCTTGGCTTGTGTTCATAAAAGTGATTAAGTGGAATGGAAGATATCAGCAGTATAGAATAAACCTCCTGTGAATAAGATCCAATAAAGCATTTTAGTCCTACTGTGCTGACTTAGTTATGAAGTCCAATGTTATTCACAGGGTTTAGTCTTCATAAACTGCCTGTCCTTAGTACAAAGGTTCATTAAAGAGGGATAGCATTAACACTGTTTTGCAGCTGATCCACATAAATAAAATGTAAACAAAGTACAACTAGCCAGAGCTTATTTTCTCAGCTGTATTCTGGTGCTCTTTAATTTTGGAGAAAATTGAACTGAACAGGGAGATTATAGGATATTTTCTATGTGAAATCTATCAATGTATTTATTAGGACAAGATAAAGTACATATTCTTTTCTAATGTTAGGAACTCTCATGTTTCTTAGTTATTTTACACTTGTATGAAGTTTTTCAATGCTGATAAACATAATAAATTCAAAATTACTTATACAAGTTAGGAGTGTCACAGGGAGATATAATAATTGTTTCATTTTTTCAGATGGGGTAAATGATGAAGAGAGGTGTTAAGTGGACTTAAATTAGCCAACGTGTTGATGATGAATTCCATGTTCTCAGGGTTTGGTCCTGTTTTCTTAGTGATGGTAATATCTATACTGATTGGAAATACACCAATTCAACAAACCAAACTCTCCAACTCACAAAAAGGGAGTAGTTAAAGAAATTATTCACAAGTTCCAAGCTGTAGCTCCCTCTACTCCAGACTTTCACTGAAATCTCCCCTCATCAATATGGAGTTTGGTAACTCTCACATATATCCTTCCACCTGCTTTGCTGTGAGTGCTTCACAAACTGTCTGTGGGAGCCAAAGAGCTGTTTTTTTTAAATATATCCATGCCTCTTGGTCATTTACTTTGTTTACTGATATAGGTTCCTGCTGGGTCTTATCTCATGCACTGTAAAGATAGCTCATGTAAGGATGTAGGGAACGAGCTGTGCTGAGACAGCCCACAGGGCTCTGAGAGGCTCCCCAGCCTGTCTCTGACACGGGTCAGTACCTGGTGAGGAGGGGAGGGTATAGCAACAAGCAGAGTGTGATGGATGCTCCTTAGCTTTACGCCTTTTTACGGCAGGGGGCTGAGGTCTACCTGGCACAAAGGTGCTAGCTTGCCTCTTGGTAGCTCACAATAGATTCTCCTTCTGCAAGGCTGCAAAGTTAGCTTTAAAGGTATGTTTATTTTTGGCTTTCTACCATCGTGCAACAGCCAAAAGGTCCATAATTTAATTATGAGCCACATGAAAGAAATAAAAAAAAAAACCAACCTCATCTGTTTTGAAAAAAAATACATTCTGTACTACAACCATATAACAACTCATGCAACAGCTCTTCAATCCCCCCTGACACTCTAGTCTCCTAAGGCTCCTGTCAAACTCTTCTGCTGCCTTCCCAGAATGAGAGGGCACAGACCACTTATTTCCCTGTTGTAGAGCAGCCTTTCCACACCCTTGCCAGTCTCTCTCTTCATTCTGCCAGCTTTTCTTGGGGCACTTCTCAGAGAGATGGCTTGGAATTGCATGGAACTTCCAAAATGCAATGAAGGCGTGGATTTATGCTGTTAAATATGGAGGACATAGGGGTTTTTATAGGTGGGGATTAATATTCAGGTGCCGATTTACCTGATGACATGTCTGCAAACCCTTTCTGTTCACTTATTACCCATCCATTGTCTGTAGCACTTTCTGATGTGGCCTTTTTTTTTTTCTTGTGTCAGATAATATGGGCAAGGAATCAAAAACACAAGTGTCTGGATCTGGCCCCAGTAGGGTTCATCTGATAGTCTCTGTTGGCATTTCCTAAAGGAGGACAAACTGCTCTTGCTGCTGATCGTGGACAAAGATTCCTGGTAAAATAGCATGAACTCAACAGAGATGGCTATTCACCCCATTTTTTGCCTTCCAACAAGATGGATTTTTTCTCCCCCATGCCCTCAAAAACAAGGCCAAAGCAGGAGATTTTGAGGGACAACGAATGGAACAGAGACTTCAGGCTACCTGATCCTGATATTACAAAGTCCACCCTGCACTGAGTAGAGATAATGCAGGGAAGATGCATGTGAAGTAGTTTTATCAAATTCAGCCACAGGTGCACGGTATTCATATGGCTCCCAGTTTTTTGGAAAACCTGGCAGAATTGTGATCATTAACTGATTATTTTTTCCATATCACATCATGTGACATTTTTAGATGGTACTGTGTTTGTAAATCTGTGTCTGTGAAATCTCTGAATCTCACAAATCCATCAGTTTTGGGAGGAGTTTTTCTTTTCCTTCTGGGGATGATTTTTGCAGTGTATCAAGAAGCATGAAATACTGAAAAGAAAAGGCAGAAAGAAATATGCCATTGCAGATCACACCATTGCATTAATTCTCCAAGAAAGTTCTCTAATTCAACTGTCTAGTTTTTAATTATATTTACTGATATTTCCTGATACATATTTAATTATTATAAAGGCTTCAGTAATATGAATAGATTTTTCTCTGACTAAGGAATCAAGAGGTGAAATATATGAGAGAAAATGCAAAAGCTGCCAAAAGTACTGAACAAATCATTTTTTTTTTCTTTATTGTGATTTACAAAGCAAGCGTATAAGTTGCTTTACTACAGCAGCTGAGCAGCTTCATTCAGCACTTTGATGTGTTCAGGCTAATCTACTATTCTGCTCTTCAAATTTGATGTGATTTCAGAAGCAGATTTAACTCTCAGTTAATTAATGTAGGTGAACATGAATAGCATTTTTTTCCCTGCACTGAGCGAAGTTACTGAAAATAGGTGTCTCTGCAGGTTGAAGCAAAATGGTAAGTGCCTGATAAAACAGACTAAAGGTAAAAATGCAGCCAGGAGCTAAATCTCTCTGTAAAGTGTTTCTGGGGCTTCTACCATTCTTATTTCCTCCCTGACAGGGCTTTGAAATTCTTAGCAATTTCCAGCTCTCAATGTAAGAAGCATAAAGCTATTAATGTACACTCTGATAAGAGGACCAAAACAATTGTACCAGGGGAATAACACAGCATGCCTTCTAGAGTACAGACTAAATGTAACCTTCACATGTTGGATTTATCAGGACATGGTGAGGTATCTAATAGCAACAGATTCTTGCTCTTTGTCTCCCTTATGTGCATGTTCTCATACACAAATACTTACAAAAGGCTCCTCAAAGTTTCCATTGACCAGCTATTGCTTGTGAGTGTGAAATAGTTCTTGGTAGTATCTTTAGGGGCCAGCTTACCATGGCCTTCTCCACAGAACAGGACAGATCAGCTCTACAGTTACTGAAACCTTGTTTTGGTTTGACATTTTATTTAAATTTACATCTGTGCCATTTCATCCCAACATTACTCTGCTAAAATAAAAATTAAAAAAAAGGGACATAGGAAGAGAAGAATAATAGATTCAAAGGGATAAAACTGTAGTCCTTTCCCCCATACCATTTACATCTGTTCCCTTTACTGGTCTTATGTGAACAAGTGCTGGGTCCTGCATTTGGGTCACGTCAATCCCATGCATCACTACAGCCCTGCGGAAAAGTGGTGGGAAAGCTGCCTGGCAGAAAAGGACCTGGGGGCGAACATGACCTGGCAATGTGGCCAAGATGGCTAGGTGGCCAAGAAGGCCAATGGCATCCTGGCCTGGATCAGCAATAGTGTGGCCAGCAGGACCAGGGCAGTGATTGTGTCCCTGTACTCAGGACTGGTGAGGCCACACCTCAAATCCTCTGTTCCGTTCTGGGCCCTGCTCTATAATAAAGACACTGAGGTGGTGGAGCATGTTCAGGGAAGGGCTGGTGGAGGGTCTGGAGCACAAGCCCTATGAGGAACAGCTGAGGGAGCTGAGGTTGTCTAGTCTGGATCAAAGGAAGCTTGGGAGACCTTATCACTCTTTATGACTCCCTGAAAGGAGGCTGTAGCAATGTGAGGGTTGGTCTTTTCTCACATTTAATAAGCAATTAAGGACAAAAAGAAATGGCCTCAAGTTGCACCAGGGGAGGTTTAGATTGGATATTAGGAAAATATTTTTCACTGAAAGTTTTGACAAAGCATCTGGAACAGGCTGCCCAGGGAAGTGGTGGAGTCACCATTCCTGGAGGTATATAAAAGTCATGTAGATATGGTACATAGGGACATGGTTTATTGGGGTGGTGGCAGTACTGGATTAGGGGCTGGACTTGATCTTAAAGTTATTTTCCAGCCTAAATGATTCTGTCATTCTGTGATTCTATAGACTGGATTGTGACAAAAGTTTTTCTATTCTGCCAGTGTCCCACTGTTCCAAATATTCCTTAATATCTCTTTCAATCAACATCTTTCCTTAGCATTTTGATATGCTTTCCTTTGGCTTTGGCTGCTGTGTATGCTTTCAGAGCCAAGAGATGCATTCCTCTGAGTTTCCTCCTCCTCACAAACTAGAAGAGTTTATACAGCCTTTGATGAGGAAACCTGGAATGGCAGTAATTGTACTGAAGCTTTCTTGATGTTCTCCACCTTCACATAGAAGGCATTAATACGGCTGCTCTCCAGTTTTAAGCAAGGTAACAGCCAGATAACCACTGTGGCAGTGATATCTGACAGATACAGCTCTACCAGGAAAAGTCAAAAAGGCTGAGCATAGTCACAGTGATCCTGGCTGGACTTGCTCTGACCCAGTCCTGAGATGTACCCTTCCACTGCAAAATTTGCTACCGCCTTGGTTCAGGGTAATTACAAGGCATATCCCCTTCTAGCTTGCAGGGAATTGTAAACTGGGAACGGGTAAAAACTCCCAAAGCTGCATGTGCTGGTGGTGACCCTGTTGGTGGGGTTCAGCCCATCTTTGCCGGGACAGGGAGACTGTTGTCTTTGTATGCAGGATGTGCACAGCTACGCATGACAGACTTCATGCAGAACAGTTTAACCAGACATCTAATCTCTCCTGGAGGGAAGAGAGCTTTTTACCCTGTGTATCCACCCTTTTATTCATTTAGCTCCGTGTTTCTGCACTAGTGGGTAGGAATAATTCTTTATGCTCTATTCTTTGATTAATATTAGAAATGGTGTCACCCGAGTTTATCGTGTCCCCTGTTACACTATAAACACTAGAAATTTCAAAACCAGACATGCAACTTGTAACAATTTGGATGTCCCGATAAGGCACTGAATATGCACTACATTGTGGAAGGTAATTTTAAATTAGTATTCTATTTATTAATGATTTCTTAAACTTTTAATTTATTTTTTTTTAATTATGGGAAGTTTTAATTCCAAAAAAAAGATAGCACTAACATTTCCCACACATGATGTCTGATGTGACCTCATGAACCTTTTTACCTCAGTAGTGATAACAATTATCCAGGTGTAAGTCTTCAGATTACTGGTGGCCTAAGCAAGCACGAGAGGTGGATATATTCTTTTTTCCAGACTAAGTATCTCTGGAGCCCTTTTGGCTCAGGATTTGTGGGAAGGTTGATCAGCTTCACAACATGTGCAGATGCCCCATGGTGGCATAACTCTCCCTTCTGCCTACAAACTCAAACTGCAATCTCTGTCCCCAAATCCAAACTTTCTCAGCATTTGTGAAGCTGGGGGAATGCTTGGGGTTTGTTTCTGTTTGAGACTTTGGAGGTTTTTCATCCTTTCCTTTGAATTTTGCTGACCCCATTGGTTCAAAGTGGACTCCTCGAACATGAAAGTCTTAAAATTCTAATTAAACTGGCTAGCAAAGGAATGTGAAAAATCTCAGCAAGGCTGAGAGGCAGAGATTGATAAAACATGGATTTAGTTTGTAATTTAAAAGACAGGTTCTGTTGGGATTAAAAACTGAACCAAGTTCATGCTCCCTCAGACTTTGTGCTTCCACTTCACTTATTTAGTAAGATAACTAAACAGAAGAAAGGAAGTTTTGTGCAATCCCCATTGAACACAAACCTGTTCCTACTTATCTTACTTGCTCAGCATCTTGTCGTGGCTTGCTCACAATTACTAGACCATCCTGGAGACCGGACAAGACCATTTCTTTCTTCTATCTGCTGGAGGCAGTCATGCAAACAATTCCTCTCACCCAAACCAGGAATTGCTTTGTTGCACATCATGGGTCAAGGCAGACCCACCCTACTTCCTGCCCTAGACCAGCTTGGCTACACTGTTAAACCTTACACAGATAAAATTACAGGTTAAAAGCCTGAATGGGCCACTAAGGCAGGGTTTCAAGATGCAACCTCACTTCCCTGTGGGAGAGAATGGGGTGAGGAAGGGCACACTTGCTCTCCCCTTGTCTGCTCCAAGGCTCTCACTTTGGGGGAAGGCAAGAAGCAGGCAGAGGCACCTGCCCTCCAGCCTTCCAGAGCCTCCTGCCTTGCACACCACCCTGGCAGAGAGGAGGCTGTGGGCAGCTCTCATTTTGAGAAGTAACTCTCAAATGAATGTTTTCATTTATTTTGGTGGGTAGCCTAATGATGTAAGTAAAGTTCTGTCTGCCTCAGAACCACCATTTTCAAAACATGCTTCAGTATTTCAGGTGACAATTTTCAGATTCTCATGTGACTGTTACTTCTGAAATCATTAATGCTTTCACTTACCAAAGCCACTAGATCTGCTTAGTTTACGTGAAAAGTATAACTCTCAAAATCTCCTTAGATGAAATCTTGACACGTTGTGATTCCCTCAAGATCTTCCAGAAGGCACTGGACATCCCAGCAACCCTGTCCAGATCATAGAATCATAGAATGGTCTGGGTTGGAAGGACCTTAAAGATCATCTGGTTCCAAGCCCCTCCTGTGGGCAGGGACATCTTCCACTAGACCAGGTTTCTCTGAGTAGCAGCAGGTACTTTGAACTGGCATCAGTGAATAATCTTATGTCATTTGATCTATGATAACCAAGCGCCACCAAACTGCATTTCCCTCCTCTCTTTTTTTCTCCTGTTTTGTCTCTCCTAGACATGACTTGGACAAGGAAAAGTTGCATTTTACTCAAGACTGTAATCTTTGGACCCTGAGTTAAGGCAGTTGCTGATGCCCCCTGAGAAGCCCTGGGTGGCTGGTGCTATTGGTCTGCTGAACAGTTTGAAACCCCGGGTCAGTGCTTGGTTCTAACAGCATTGCATTTAATCTCTGTTTTTAGAGCATGCTAGTGCTAAGGGCACAGTATTTGCCTCTGCTGACTACAGTTAATACAGACTCATCACAGAAGCCTTTTGTGCTGCAAATCACTCTAGCCCCCCTATCTGGTGCTATACATTACACTCCTTAGTCTCAAAAGAGTTTGCATTTGTCTTCCTTGCCTTTTTTTAGAGGTGGCTTGAGATCTTCCAGAAAATTGCATTTCATGTGACTTATTTCCACCAATTCATATTCCACTCTGGCTCTGATTTATTTGCTACAGGATATCAGCACATCTGAAATTGCCTAGCCAAGTCTTCATGACAAAATTGCACAGGGTGGGCAAACAAAGTGCTTGGCCTAACTGGGGCTTCAGGGTTGAAGAAACTTGGGACTCTAGAAGCCAAAGGGAAAGATTAATAAACAAGAAGGCATCTGAGACTGTAGCCATGAAGCTGCTTCTCTGGGACAAAGGATGGCCTGGGTTCTTACCACTGATCCTGATGCTTTTTCACTGATGACATTTAATTAAGAAATGCACAAGCAGTGCTGGGAAAGGCAGCAGTGCCTTTACTTTTTCACTTGGTCCTTCCTTTCTCTTTGCTGGATACCCAGGCTTAGCCTGGCCTGATGGAAATAACTGTCCCCTTGCCCTGCCTCCATGGGAGAGAGCAATCTCTGAGGTACAGGGCAGTGCTGGAAATAACACGTAGGCAATTCCAGATCCCAGTTTAAGAGGTCTGGATCCCATCCCAGACCTGGCTCAAGTGTGAAGGTGACTCAGAGCACCTCTAAGTGAGGGAGGGGGGTCTCAGTGGTAGTGAGTGAGGAGCATGTCTGGAGGCTTAATGGGGCTCCTGAAAGCAAGTTTTGATTTAATTGCTTGGTTCTGCCACAGTGCACATCAAAATCCTGTTTCCCTGATGAGGTGGCTTCCACCCAGGTTTCCTTCACCTGAGTGCAGACTGGTGTCTCTGTGAGGTGGGAATTACTCAGTTGCAAGGTCAGGGCACAGCCAAGGCATGTCCTTACATCTGGGACACAGAGGCTGCTCTGTCCCTGTGTCTGGACAGCAATGCTGAATAAGGCTGCCTGGGCAGTGAAGCTGCACATTTACCTTGGAGGAAGACTATAAGCCTTCATCAGCTGTGGGAAGTCACAGAATCATAGAATAGTTTATGTTGGAGGGGACTTTTAAGGACTATCTAGTCCAAGCCCCCTGCAATGAGCAGGGACATCTTCAACTGGATCAGGTTGCTCAGAGCACCATCCACCCTGACCTTGAATGTTGCCAGGAACGGGGCATGTATCATTTCTCCGGGAAACCTGTTCCAGTCTTTCACCACCCTCACTGTAAAAAAGTGATAGCCTAGAAGGAGTGTGTTTAAGCAGGACAGAGGACTTTGTGCCATTGTCCTCTTGAATTTCCTGACACTGTTTTTTTATTTCCTAGGGGCAGGCACCCTACAGAACAGCAGACTGCTGTGTAAGCAACTGAAATCTCAGTTGTTCGCAGCAAGAAAGGTAGAGGTTTCCTGCTCTCAGGAAATTGTCTGCTTTTGTTTTTCTCATTATTTTGATGTTAGTGTCCAGAAAGCAGAGACTTACAATCTGGTTTTACCCTTTCCTGCTGGAAGTCAGCCTCATCTTTGCTTACTCTGCCTTAGATGTCACTTTCTTGGCTACAGTATGGCCCAGCTTTCCATTGCCAAGGAAAGACCAGTGTGCTCTGAGTTCTGTTATAACACCCTGCTGGAACCTGGGCACCCAGGGAGGGAAAATCTCAAACTGCCCCAGAGCTTAAGAGCACTCCTAGTGCAATAACCCATACCATCTACTGCTTTCATTTAGTACTCTGACCTGCTAATTGTCATCATGACCCAATTTTTCCCTCCCACACCCTTCACTGACTTGATTACTTCTGATGAGCAGTGACCTTCTGAGGCACATGGTGGACTGTTTGGAGGGTTCTGCTTAGAAGGGGGCAGAGAAAATTCTTGCTCTTGAAGTCTGGCTTAGGGTGTTCGGTGTCAGGGGTGCAGTGTCTCAGGAGACATTTCAGAATAACCATCTGATGTAAGATCAGTTGAACAGCATCACCAGGACATTATAAAATCAGATCTCATGCTGTTAAGGCTTCTACTAGTCAACATTTTAGGTCTGCAAAATTGTCCTTTCATTTAAAAAGCAGTCAGTGCCTCTGGCCATTGCAAAGTTGGTCACCACAAACCAGCATCTCTAACAACCCTTGTTATCAGATGTTGAGTTTGTAGTTGATGGTCTTGATGATCCTGATGCACCACATGCATATTTAAACTGTGTATTAAATATTCATGCATTAAATAACTTTCCATCCTGGGCATTAAATTAATTCTTACTAAAAAAAATTTCTTCCTGTCAAAACTTTAACCACTGCTCCTTTTAGGGGTGCATGAATGATATGCAGAGGGATATGTGCCTGTACTAGGGAGTAGGCAGAGATAGTGACCTACTTAATTAAAAGGAACAGATCTGAGTGCTAATCTCTGAGAAGGACTCAAAGGTCCCATTGTTCCACCTTACAACCATCAGCAAGGAGCTGATGGTTAACAGTGAGAGTTTGAATCTCCCTTTGGTGCTCCTCAGAAGCACTTGCTGATCCTTTTTTGGCTGTTGGGAAAGTTCCTGGTGCCCTGCTGCCCAAAGAGCAGGTGAAGCAACAGCTGGGTGGGGAGCACAGTCAGGCTTGTTGAGCTACCAAGATGTGCCCCTGTTAATGTGCCTAAAGGCTTCAGCTTAAGGCATTTCCCTAGGAAAGGAAGGATGTGAATTGGTGCCTCCTACTTCAAAGTACTTCAAAGTAAGTTGGGTGTGTGACTGCAACTTTAGGAGCTTTAAAGAAATCCAGTTAAGTAATTTAAATACTCAGAATTTCTAACTGCTAATCTGAAGCAAGGTTGTGGTACAGGTATTACAACAGAATTCAAAATCCCTCTTTTTATCCAGTTTTTCACTTGTGTGAGTGTCTGTGCATGTTCAGACTTCAGAGAAAACTTAAGCTGAATTGACCCCAATTATCTGCTGTTTGAAGCATGAAGTTACTCATTTTTGAAACAGTGTTATAGTTTTATCATAGTCCCTTTACAGTCCATGGCAAGAAAAGGCATCAATAAATTAAATTTGTGTAATATATTGTTTCTGAGGGAAATCACAATGCTATTATCATCTTCAAATACTATTGTTTGTCCGAAAATTATGGGTTTTTTACTTTGAATTTCAATTAAAAATGGTGTTTAGACCAAAAGCTCAATCTCATTTAGCAACAACCTCTCCCATCTTGGTGGGAGTGCTCACTGCACAAATTAAATATTCTAGGATCATCTTTATCATCATATTTTTTCTGTAATAGTGACAAAATATAACTGTCTTGATACCTGTGGTATCAAGATCAGTACATTTAGTACAGGGGTTTTGATTTTTCTTAAGAACAGGGCATAGTAGTCCTACAAAATTCATTGAAAACAAACAGCCAGAGGGGTTTTTTTTGTTTTGTTTGCTTGTTTGTTTTTTTGTTTTGTTTTTTGTTTAGTTTTGTTTTGCTTTATTTTTTTAATGACAATTTTGGAGGCTGGAAATGCAGGAGTTAACTAGTTTGAATTTTGAATGAAGTCTAATAAGCCATCCGACTTAAAGTAAACAATGGTCTGAGTTACATCGCTCTTGTTTTTATTAGCTGACCTTGCAAGCTAATAAATTCATCTTGTATTTTTCTGCTACTGCCAGTTTGCAGCATACAGGAAACTAATCTTGTACAATAACTACCTTCCTGTAGTCAGTTCTTAAATGGAGCCAAATGGATTGGTGGCGGAAGAGCTCCCCAGCAGTTCCTGTGAAACAGTGCTGAGCACAGCAAGACCTGACAGAGGCTGCTTGCTATTATTGACTTTGACAATGTAATTATGTTCTCATTTACCTCCCTAGCACTTAAGAAAAAAAAAAAATCCCCCGCAGTACAAAGACTGCAACGATTTTAATGTCAAATTAGTTGTGAGATAGGTATTTGTAACATGCTAAATATACAGCAATTCCTCTAATTTTTTTTGAGAGGGTAAAATACACTTGCAGTGGCCATTATAGCACAAAGGTCTTTCATATGTATCTGGCTGCTGCAGCAACACTTTGTTCCAGATGCAAAGGCTCATGCTCATGTAAGTTAATAAAGGGTCTGTATTCTGATTAGAAACTCATGTGTGCTCTTTAATGCTCTCTCAGCATTAAAGACAGACTGCCATTAATGTAATACCCTGTAGTATACTACAAGTGAATCTAGGATTGCTTTTTTAGGGGCTGAGCTGTTTATTTCGAGTTTAGGGGTATCCCTGGGTGTTTTGCATGCTTAGGAAAGGTTTTGTCTTGCATGCACCTAGACCACTTGCAAGAGCTGCTGAAGGTTTCACTCTTGGAAGGCCAAATGCATCAGCAGGTCCCTGCTGTGCTGTGGCACCCTGGGCACATGCAGGTGGAGGGCACCTGAGTGTACAACACTGATACCCTCACTTTGCCCACCTGGGGGAAAAGCCTTCGAAAGGGAGGTCTCTGATTCAGTTGAGTGAGGTAAATGTCTGGACAACATGAAAATTAATGTGGAAAAGCTTTGGTTGTTTTGATCTGTCATGAAGTGGTTTTACAATGACTGTCCATCTCTCTGACCCACCCATTCCCCTTCAAAACAAAGAAAAGGACCAGAACAAACTATTTGAATGACATCTTTGAAAAAACCTGTTTGATTATATAGTTTCCCCTTCTAGTTCTTGATTATGCCTGACACCTACTTCATTTGCCCTCTCAGGAAAGGTTAAATACCAAGTATGGATCATATATTGCTCTCCAGGGAAAAGACCATGATAGCTTCCGAGCTGTGGCAGTCATTATTGTAAAGCATTTATGAGAAATCACACAAGCTACTCCACTAAAATGGATACATTTCTCTGCAGAAACTGTTTTTTGGGCTCTGTACCAGCTGTATCTGTGAGTACAGTGGGGTGGAAAGAGAGGGACAGAAAAGAGAAATGAGTTTCTTGTTCTTGCTGAGTCTTCTAATTTGTGATTTTTTTTTACATTTAAAAATATAACTGAAACCTGAACTTAACTCCTGGAGTTCAGTATTCCATTTCAAATGAAAAGAAAATGTGTCTTATACACACAGATCTTGGGTAAAGGTTTCTGGACCTGTTAGAAAAAACAGTTCATTTAAGAGAAATGAACAATTTGGATAGAGGTCTTCTTGATTAGTGACTTAATGACATTTGTTATTTTGTATAATAGCATATCCTCTTAAAAATTCTGCACAGGAACTGCCGCTGGAGTGGCTCTGGAAATGAGGTAGTTAATGATGGTCAGGAAAACAGCATGTAGATAAAACTGAAACGTACACTGTTAATCTAATTCAAATATGGAAATGCTCGCTGTTAAGTAATGGTTTCTAGTATACATCCCTGGCTTAATCTTCACCCTTTAGCCTTCATAACTGAGGATCTTTAAGGTCCCAGAGCAAGGGTTTTAAATGCATGTTCTTTGCTTTGCAAACGGGGTAGACTGAATCCACTCTCAGGCACTAATGGCATCATAACTCAATCCTCACAGAGCCCAGTTCGCCCACACATCATGTCCATCCTGACTGAGACAGGGGCTCTGTAGAAGATGATATGTGATCCTGTAATTAAAGATATTGCAAAAAATCAGGCAAAAGTAATGTCTGTTCTGGTCTTTCTCAATCTTTGAATAGACTTTACAAGATTAATATTCTCTAAAAAAGTCTAATATTTGGGCTGGTTAGGATTTTTTTTTAAACCTAAAAATGAGCAGATAAAACACTCACAGGAAAAAGCAGCCACTTTCCCAGAATAATACTGGATTCTGATCTGGGATCTATTAAGCTGGGTCCAGACTGCAGGCTCTCAAATTTATATTATTTAATAAAAGAGCCTGCAGCAACTCTGAGACTTTAATGGCTGTTTAGGCAGCTGGTTAGACCGGCATGGGAAGGGGCAGTGTGCTTTGCCATTCATTGCACAGACATGTCCTCTGGGCTCAGCTTCTCATGTTGAAAATGAGCAGTCTACAGGCAATCCTCCCTTGGCAAACACCATGTCTGTGTCCCTGTTCTCCTACCCAATATTCTCACTTTCCTCCTTCCAGTCTTCCTCCCTGCCTCTCTTCCCCAGCTCACATCTCCAGGTGCAGATCTTCACCTGCTCTGAGACTCCCTCTTGCTGCTTATCTGCCTCTCATCCGTCATCATCTTCCCCCATGCTTGCTCCACCGAGAGGAGAAGGAATGGGGGCTCACTCTGTATCAGGGACTGCCTCTTGCAGCTGGGCACAGCAACACTCCTGGTGGGTGGAAGTCTCGTAGTGAGCACAGAGCTAACATTGCTTTGTGAGAAAAGTTCAAACTGTTTGATCGTGTGGGAGACCTGTAGTGAAAAACTCAGTGAAAATGGACTCTTCAGTCCATCCAAAGCTGCTGAACTCCATCAGAACCCTTGTCAACTCAGTGCAGTCCTCATAAAGTCAAAATTTCCCAATTATTTTTATGACACTAAAAGTTTTCTTGGGGATAGAAAAAGACAGCAGAACAACTCAACTCAAATGTGTTCCAAACCTTCACTCTGAAGCACATGAAAGAGACTAGAGATTGACAGTAAAATGACTTTAAAAATATTTTCTAAGTAAGGAAAAGTGTGTGCTTCCATGATTTTGTTCTTGGAAACTGTCAAATCCTCAGCAGAAATGTGCCCCAATGCTTTCATGGAACAAATGTATAGTGTATATCTGAAAAATAAAAATCATAATACTCCATATCTGAATGACTCATTTAGTAATTCACTGTAAACATTATCTTGTAATGGGTATTTTGGCAACCTTAGACTTAATTAGTATTCAGTTTCTGTCTAAGACATTTAAGGAACACTGTTATGGGTGGGTACGTTTGCACACGGCTGCAGGAGCTGTATCATCTCACCTGTCAGGTTTATTGAACATGTGTTCAAGATGTTGTCTGTTTTCCCCGAACCTTTAAGACACACAGGTTTACTTGTTTTTCTGTACAATTCTGTCTTCATAGATTGCTGCACTTTCCCTCTATACTTTTCAAATCCTGCAATGTCTTGTTTAATCTGAATAGACAAGAACAGAACGCTGTGTTCTAAGTGGAACCCTACCAGGAAAATGTATTATTCTCATCATTATCACTGTCTTAGACACAGAGAAAACCTGCCATGAACGCTATTCTAGGGGCTTATTTAACTTCTTAGAGTCAGGAAAAGAGAGACACTCCCTTCCCTGTCTATCAAACCAGGTTCTGTCTCTCTGTTTCATCTGAAACCACATCTGGGTGATCAAGTCTCTAATCCTTTATTTTCAAAGAAATAACACTTCAATTATCTGCTGGTTTGAGTCAATTATTTTAGCTCAAATAAACAGTTTTGCAGTCCTATAGAAAGATTTCCTCTAGAGTTTCTTAATTTCTTAAGCAAACTTCTGTCTGATTTGGCAATAAACATGATCCAACTCCTGATTATTCGTTGAATAATTTACATGGACTCTGAAACTCACTAATATTTGTCCACCAGTATGATATTTATTGCTCCAAATAGCACCTAATTTATTCATAGCCATCGATAGCAAATAATTTAATTCCATTGACTTTCTTTATTTTATTGTGTTTACATCATACAACTTTAAAACTGTTTTAGCTCCTCAAAGACCACCAAAAAGAGGGGACTTTATGGAAAACAGTCAAAAGGCTATGCATAACAGTGAGTAAAGAATAACTAAGAAGTTCTGAGACTCTGCAGTAATGATTTCAGGTATTTAGTAAATATTTTGCACCAAAACCTTTTTTTTTTTAAGTTTTACTTTGTTTTGGCACCAGTGCAAAAAAAGCCTGAAATATTTCCATTCCAATTTAGTTGTGTTTTATCTTCCTTTTGCTGAGTTGTACGTGATTCAACAAAATGCAGATAATCTAGCTTCTGTACTTTTCCAATTGACCCTAATTTGCAGGTACTGTGGCAGGACAGATCCATGTTTCTTCCTCTGTGCAGCTGGAAACAAATCTTTCTTTTAATGCTGAAAGCTGACTCTCTCACTTTCAGGCTCCTGAGACCTACTGTGAACTTAGCAGTCTGTGGTGGGGAACTGATCTGTCACAACACATGAGGATAAGCCCCATCTGTGCTCCCTGAAGCCATCAGTTCGGGAGCTGGGTTGCTCTAAGTTAGAATGTTTCTGCTTCCCTGCTCTGGGAATTGTCCAAGATATTGTACAAATAAGTATTGGGGGGTGTGCACATTTTTATAGCTCTCTCTGTGATCTGTGAGTGCTTTTAGCAAGTTTGCATTTCACATGTGCTCTCTGACAATGCCTCCTGTCCTGTCCCGCACTTCCCTTAACTTCTGCTGCTTGGGAAGAGTGTGGATTTTCTGTGTCTCACAAAGGAAGGCTTACAAATGTTGTTTGAGTATTTGACGACTTGTTCCATACTAGGTCAGGCCATTATTGTCAGAGATAAAACGTTGGCCCTCTGAGTGATAAAACTTCCACTTAAGGATCATTTTCTCTCCTGATTTAGGCTGCCTTCTTATGTGGTCTCTTATCCTCTGTTGGTGCCTGCAAGGAAAGGTGATGGCAATACTTTCTGAAGTTCAGTTCAGTTTCAGATGGGATCTGCAAAATCTACTTTAGCTACTAGAGTACATGACTATTTGGTGCCCTGAAGGCAAAATTCCAATAACTCACAAAAATATAGGAAATAACAATGAAATACGTGACAAGTGACAAAATCCTGGGCATAGGCCACAGTGTAGCATCAGACTGGGTGTCATGGTTAAAAAAATATTACCTGTGGGTTATACAGATGATTAGAAGGAAGAAAATGTATATAAGCACACAGGAATTTTTATTAATGTTTCGCTGAACTGCACTTACTCTCCAAGACATCACAACACTTTCTAGAAACACAACAATATTCCCTTCAGTGTTGAGCCCTGATGAGAATGTATGATAAGGTGTTATGACTTTCTGGAATCATTGCAGTGATTGTGAATTATTCATGAAATTAAAATTCTAAACTAATTCACAGCATCAAACAGTTCTGGCAAGTGGCATATAATCCTGGAAACAAAAATGTACACTATATTTTAATCCAGAAAAACTTTCTTATCCCTTAAATCACTGGACCCATACTGTTTGCCTCACCCTCAAGCATGCTGGTACTTTAAGTCTTTAGAAGTGATTTTTTTTTCCACATATCAGGATTTAGATATTTTGATTCTGTGCTGTGAATAGGTTACCTTACCAATGGCTCAGAAATTAGCAAACCAAGAAGTTTTTGGGGAAAAAGATGTAGCCAGCAGAGATGCACAACTGTGTTTATATTTTTTCTTCAAATAAAGGATGCATACAATGTTTTTCCTTATTTTTGTAGTGAAAAAAGTGTTAGCAGGTGCAGTATAAGAGTAGGGAAATCATGTAAACAGTCTGATCAGTAAAAAAGCATATTTTTCAGGCAAGTACTTCTTGCTTAGGTTCAGTTTCAAAACTCTCAAGAATACTGGCATTTGTCTCAAATTGCAAATGAATTTCACTTTTGCCTAGTTTGCATCCAAAACATGGAAAATTTCCAGTGAAAGGGGACCAGATCTCAAGTTAAATCATTATAACTGATCTTTTGACTTTGCAGAGATTTCCAGGCAGTTTGCTGTTTTGTGAATGTTTGCTCAAATATAAAAATCCCAAAAGGTGAAAAACAAATCTGGGAAAATGTTATGAAAACTATTCAAATATTTACACAGCCCCGCTCTCCTCAAGGATACATACACTGACATTTTCAGTCCCTTCTGGATAATAAATAATACATATTCTGGATCTGTTCTGCACCTGCCTTACTCAAGGGTGTTATCAACCCCTGGAAAAAATAGTGGAGGAATATTACTGCAAAACTGGAGCTCTGCAGTAGGGAATCAGTTTCACTTTTTATGTAACATGTGAAAGTAAGGTATACAGAGGTGTGTTTCTATGATATCAGATCTTTTTTATTCTTTATGGAAAATGAACCACCATTATTCCAATGAAAATAGCTCTTACATTTAGACAATTACCCCATTCCCTAGTTTTCTCACCTCCTCAGGAACATAAACACAGATTCTGAAATCACATTTTTCAGCTCAGTGTACTCTTTCATTTTCATTTTTCTTCTTTCATGCTTTTTCTCCAGAAAGAGCCATTTCTCTGGAGAAGTACTTGCTTATTCCACATTAGGACACTGGAAAAATGAAGAGTGGTACCTGATTTGATGAGAATGTCCTTATCAAAAGTCAGATCTCTAGTAAGAGCTTCAGAAGGCAAATACCAGTTCTTGAACCTTCAAGATTTGCTCTTTCAAGGGTCTTTTTACAGTGAAGTGCTCAGTTTTGAGTAGAGATAGGAAAAAAAGAAAAAAGAAAAGCACAGTGTACCAACTGGTAAAAAAGAAAGGACCTCAGGACTCACAGATAACAATGTACAGCTGCCAAGTACTTCCCCTACTTCCCAGAAACCCTTTCTTTTTTTAATATAATGCATTAATGAATTCCCATGAGCTTTGACCTAGTGTATCTTGAAAGTCCCAGACTTCTGAGAATTGTTCATTCAGTCCCATCTGGGCCAGAGTTGGTAGGCTGTGGATGCTGGTATATTAAAGGAAATTTAGATATGGGAGCACCCCTGGATTTAGGCACAGCTTGTAAAGAGAGGAAGGAAAGAAAAAATGAGTATCGAGAAAGACCAGGAGCCCTGATAACATGCTCATGTTATGAAGAAATGGAGACTTTTTTAGCAGGTGCATCCAGAGAAAGAAAACATCTAAAACATCATGAATGTAGGGGAGAGAAAGATGCATGGAAGAAGAGCAACTGAAGAGCTTTTTTAGAAAATTAGGTTTCCATGTTTGCAGACAACTGTGAAAGCAGTGTTGTGAAGAGGTACTTTTCCAGTGAATCTGGAAAAGGTGAAAAATGCCTGCATCACTCTGGAGGCATAAGAGACTTATACAAACTGTTGGTTTGAAGCACCTTCTCATGCTGTATATTTTACCTAAATCTGCATGATACGGAGATCACACCTTATAAAATTGTCCTAAAAGGTATTTATTTTAGTACCAGCCTCAAACATTACCCTTGTGGATAGTGAGAAACAGATATTAAAGACAGAAGCTTGCAAGTGGTCATTTGTCTTTCCCCACCATATTCCTCCTTTGTTTTAAACCTTGAATCCTGTTGTCATTTAATTGTTTAGGCTAGTCCTGAAAAAGTGACACTTTACCTCTGCTTTTTGTTATTAAAAAAAATTCTCTCAGCAGACCTAAATCCAGGTCTATCCAGATCTTAACAATGACTATGCTGGTGATGACATTCAGCAGTGTTGTTTTTCACTACAATTCTGGAGTTCAGAAATTATATTGGCAAAAGTAATGGCAACCAGGCAGTTTGTTAGCCTAAGTTTCTGCCTGAGATTTTGCATAATTTTAGGTACCTATGGTACAGATAAGGGCAAGAAAAATAAAACCAGTGATTTTTGTGAGAACCAAATAGTGTTAATGTTGTTTTTTAGGAAAGGCCTTGCATTTAAGAAGCTTTACCACAAAACTTCATTGACACTGTGATTAACAAGGAAATTAGATCAAGTTAGAGAGTAAAGTGAAATTAACAGTTTATTAGAGTTGAGCTGTTACAACTGGATTGAAATAAATAGATCAGCATGACATTTCTGTGTAGATATAGACTAAAATGTCAGAGATACCAGCCAAAACGGGCTAGGCAAGACACAGGGTTGATAGCTCGGGAGGATAAATGTTACTCACCCTTCCCTAGTGACTTAAGTTCTCTGTAGCTGTTAATGTCAGCTTCTTTCATTCTGGTACTTAGCATCTTCTCTTCCCCACAAATTTGACTTGACTTTGAAATAAATTTAAAAAATAACTTAGTTTCAAGTCCTAGAAGAAGAATATTTCTTACTGTTTCTCTCTCCCGTCAGCATCAGTTTTTACCTTAACAATATAATCCTTAGAACCACACAATTTGTTTATTAGCAATGTCTTTATTTACTGGAAGAAGGTTCTTCACTCAGAGCTTGATCAGTCATTGAACAGGCTCCCCAAGGGAGCAGTCATGGCATGAAGCCTGAGAGAGTTCAAACAAAGAGCCTTGGGCAGTTTGGACCATGCTCTCAGGCACATGGTGTGAGTTTTGGGGTTGTCCTGTGCAGGAGTAGACTAAATGATCCTCCATTCCAGCTCAGTGTATTCTGTGATTCTGTGAAATAAACGTTAACCCTGATCCAGCTGAAACTACTCAATATGTTCCTTTCTTTTCTTTCCTTTCCT
Organism: Erpornis zantholeuca; assembly: GCA_013400515.1. NCBI lineage: Eukaryota > Metazoa > Chordata > Aves > Passeriformes > Timaliidae > Erpornis > Erpornis zantholeuca. Next base: position 39,786 of record VZTN01036281.1, on the reverse strand, counting down.
TTATTTCCATTGTAGATCAGTATAAGAAACGAACAGAACCTTCTTGGCACCAACACAATATTATTCACTAGTATGTGCCAATTTAAATTGACATGATATACACTGGATAGGACTGGGATGTTTAACAAAAAGCAGACATGGGCTACCAGGATGTGTAATCTGCAGGTCCAGCTTCTGGCATAAGTCAGACTATTTCCTGGAAATTGAGCCATGCTTCAGAAGGCTCTTTTTATTTACTTGGAGACATTCGAGGTGCTTAATGTGTAGTATGCTGTTAAGATACTTCATTAAAAATTTCTCTTTCGTTCTACTCCTCATTTGTTAGTGCCAAAATTTCACAGCTGGAGAAGGTTTTTTCTCTCTCTCTTCTTTTTTTTAATCATTATTTTGAAAGGTAATCCAGCTCTGAGCAGGAATAGTCAGCATATCCCCTTAGCCATAGGCTCAGATGTTCTGCATTGACTGCTATTTTGACATTCTTGGATGGAAATCCATCGCTTAATACTCAAACATGAGGCACATACTGGTTCCCTGGCATGCCTTTGCCTGTGACCATCTGCTGGGGTGGCACTGTGCCCACTCAAAAAACTCTCCGCCAGTTTCAAGAGGGCATAGGTATTAACCAAATATAGATTTAGAAAGACAGCTAGTAAAATGCTAGGGATGTCATTTTAGCTGCAAGACTATTCCTCTTGTTGTTAGGCAATCCCAGACTGCCTCCATACATTTCAGAAGAAGGCTTGCAGACACACTGTAAACTCACCTCAAACTTGCCTATTTATGTACATGTATGAAAAGGTGAACAAATGTTATTAATTGTAAAATCTCTACATACTCACTTTCTCTGAGAGACTGGCTTGAACTTGGGAAAAACTTCTTTTCTAAAACCAGCCATTGCAAACAAGCTAATTACTGTCTTTTTAAACAGAAGTGGCTGTTTCCCATACCCATCTCCATTTTAAATCTAATGCATTGACATTACACAGCTACTGTAAAAATGGAATTAGGAATTTTTACTTGAACAGCAATTAAGGATCACTTGAAAGATACCTGTAGCTGGGCTGCTCAGAAAACTCATATTCTTTGGATGACTTTAGAACATAAAAATATTCATGACATGTGAAACTTGATTCAGGTTGTATATGAATGCAATTACAGTTTCAATTTGGTAAAGCTGATAACAAAATGTAGGGTGTCACTTTAGGAGAAATTCAGAAGTTAAAATCGGCAAGACTTGTAGAACAAAAAATTTTTTCATGATCTAGATTTATTTGCTGTTTGGAAGAGGAAGAAGACTTACTGGTATTGCTAATAGAGAAGACTGTCTATGTAGATGATGAATAGGTAACAGTATTAATAAATACTTTTGTTTCTTTTATCTTCATCTGTAGATAGCAATTTACAACTGTAGGAAGTGAAGATTCCTATCCATCTGAATTTTAAATAATTTGTAACACATGAGGAAATAACATGAACAAGCTGAAGGGCAGGTTGGAAGGAGATTAAGAAAGTGAAAAAGTGGAAAAGGGAGAAAAAAAATTAAAGCTGGCCACAGGACAGAACCATATGACCTCAAAGAAAGAAGCAAGGAACCTGAATCTGATGTGGAAAGAAGAAAGGTTATTAAAAAGTAGGGAAAGCAAGTTCACATTAGTATCAAAAATAGGTGGATAGGTTCCTCTGTGACACTTAAACACAGGCTATAGATGGGAAGGTGAGGTGCAAGAGTCTGGGACAAAAATGATTGCAGAAGAATAAAAGTTGTGAAAGAGAACTGTAATTCCTTTCTTTTCCATTGAAAGAGGAGATATGTTTTATAAAGCTTATAAAGAAGCTAAAGCTAGAATAGAAGAGAGATATTCACAAAGGGAAAACCCAGTCAAAATAATAGACATATCCATACTTGATGGTTCTGAAATTTGCCCAACCAGAAAATTCCCAAGAAAGTAGGAAAGTTTGCTTTTGTAATTCCAGATGTTCACCAAAGAGATGGATATGAGATTTCCAGTCAGCTACTGAAAAATGAAAATTTAAGGATTAATTGAGGATTTCTCTAGGCATCAGCCAGTGCTAGGTCTGTGAGTTCTTCTCAGGAAACATTTACATATGTGCCTCTATTTTACAATGTGCTAGCTCAGTAGTTATTATACCTGCTCTTACATGAAGCTTGTAAAAACCAAGACCAACAACACATGATCTTTACCTGCTCTATTAATTGGTCCATGTGTCTCCTTTAACACACTTCTTTTTCCCCTTGGACACTTTGGAATTCTTTTTCAAGTGCTAACTACCGTTGATGACACACCTCTGAAAGGCTGGAGCAGCACATTACCTGTGTATTTACTCAGAGGAAGACCAATGGGACAATTCAGGTGCTTGTCTCTAAGAGAACAATTTCCTGTATATCACAGCAGACTGTACCTCTGCAGGCTCTCGTTATGGGACTTTGCTGTGCTGAGAGCCATATGAACAAAGAGATGGCCTTGAAGCAACAGCAGTTGCCATCTAATTGCCTCTTAAAAAAATAATGTGTGTTCCAGCATTTCACCAATTACACACAGGATCACAGAATGGCAGGGGAAGTGAGCTCCAGTGGCACCCAGTCCTACCTCCACTGCTGGAGCCAGCCCACCTGGAGCAGGTTGCACAGGATCATGTCCATGTGAGTTCTTGAATATTTCCAGAGAGGGAGACTCCACAACCTCTCTGGGCAGCCTGTTCCTGTGCTCTGCCTTCTTCATAGTAAAGAAGTTTTTCCTCATCTTCAGATGGAACTTCCTGTATTTCAGTTTGTGTTGGTTGCCCCTTGTCCTGTCGCTGGGCACCAGTGAAAACAGTCTGGACACATCCTCTTTATGCCTGCCCTTAAGATACTTGAACAAGATCCCCTCTCTTCTCTGTTGCTGAAGTGCACTCTGAATCTGAGTTTCACTGTTTTACTTTCTGTAGCAAGAGACTGAAACCTGTATTGGTCCTTTGGGATGTAGCTTCCCTCTTCCCTAAGAATTGCTGCAACCTGTAAAGCCTGCCATGTCTTTGAGTCAAGAGTACACACACAGGCAACTCCAACACCTCTGACTGTCCCCTAAGTGCAGCAAGGTGTGGGAAAGGATTCCACCTTACATGGAGAAGATCATCTGGCTCTGGAGAGGAATGATAGAGAGAAGCCCCCCAAAAGCACAGTGCCTGTTGTCCTTAGGTCCAAGAATAAAGGTAATAAAGAGTTTTGGCAAAGCAGCAGGTGCAACTGCTTATTGCTGGGTTGCAACTCTCCCACTGAACAGTCTTCACAGAGGGAAATATTCATCACCAGTGAAACAATTCAATAGCAATAAATGCTGACTTGTCTTCCTTTGAAAAGAACAAGTAGAAATGTCTAGAATGCACAAGAGGTGATTAATTTTTCTTGATTGCTGAGAGGCAAACATGGAAACCATCTATGAGAACAGGTGCCATAAATCCAATAACATTTCTTGTTAAGATCTATTTGTCTTGACATATCACACTCATAAACCTATATTGAAATAAGTGTCTGTTTTAATTTCCATTGGACATGTTCAAAAAAGGGTTTATCTACAGAGGGAATTAATAGCTGAAGCTGAGGTGGAAAAAAAGATGGTATCAAAGTCAGAATGTGTAGCTTTTCCTCTGATGGTGTTTAAAAATATTTACATAAAGATTTGCAGCTTTTGGAAAAATTATTTCTCTGTAAAGGCTATAAAGTCAATGTGAATCCAGTGAGATCTGCCTTAGAAAGATTATAAAAACAAAATGATTTCTTAAAAAACAGGCATGCATATTAATACCTTTATCTATACATTCGGCATAGCTTTGCTTAAAGATATTCATGATTTGCATAAATATATATTTAATTGAAATACGTTTCTGATTTATAATTTAAAGTAAAATAATTTTATATTTTCTCAAATCTTTAAAGCAAAAACACCCTTAAAGTCTGTTTATCTCTCTCTCTTTTAAAAGATAAAACCCATTCCACACAAAAGTAGGAATCAGTTTTGCCTCTAAATTACACCTCTGTGCCTTCTAAAAGCTGCATAAATTCAATTCCCATTTGTAACTTACAAATATTTATTCTATGTCGAAAGTAAAGTATTAACTACCACTCTAGAAACATGCTCTGACAAGGTCAGCAAACTATAATTAATTCAATTCATTACTGTATTCCATCTATAGCATTTTAAATTGTTACAAAAATCAGTGGAGTTTTTCATGCCATGTGAGAGGGCCATAACCTTCAGTAATCTTGGTCCATCAAAAGCTGGGAAAACAGGACATATAGTTCTCTCTAAACGATCACTCGTGTTACACAACCATTCCTTTGTGTTTAAAAACAAACTAACAAAAGCAGATCAAGAAAAAAGTGGCTGCACTGCAAAGCAAGCGCAGTTATAAAGCCCAGAAGTGTTTCACATGGGTACTCGTGGTGGGCTCAGCACAGTGGTGAGCTCTGCCTCAGACTCTGGGAACACAAAGAAGGATATATGTTCCAAAAATCATTGTAGAATTTAAGAGCACTTGGACTCCTGTAAAAATGTTGTCAGGGCCTGGTATGTTTCTTTACTAGAAGGTGGCTGCCAAGCAGGATCACTGAGTGCTTAATCACCCTTATATTAAAGCTGAGACACATGAACTGAAACAGTTATTATAGGGAATAATTACAGATCAAATTAAAAGCAGTAGAACTGGCAATAAGATCAAAGCAAAGCATTCCCTGCAAGAAATGGACGCGATGTTGTTCAGAACAGGTAGAAGTGAAGGTTTGCAGGGAAGCTTGTATTCCTTAAAGTGAAAGTTCTTAAGAACAGTTAAGGTGCAGCTGATGAAACACACAGAGTCAGAAACAAGGGCAAATCCTTGCTTGCAATAAATGTGAGGGCAGGTGCATAATACCATCAAAAGGAAGTGATTCCATTTTGAAAAAAAATGAAATTTTGCCAAGAAAAAACAGCAAATCCAAAGCAAACCTTGAACCCTTGATCTAAATAAGGAAAAGACATAGCTAATTACCAGAAAGCCAGACACAGAATATCACAAAGATCATCAGTTCAAAAGATCATCACTTGTCTCAAAAGAAGAAGTATCTGATGATTACCCACCTTTTGAGGAAAGCGTCTGCAAAAGCTGGTGAATTGAGGAAATCAAAAGACAAGGAATATTTGGCCAAGCCTGTTGCCCTTCATGCTAAAACTAATAGTTCTAGGTCATATACAAACAATACTAGTTTTCAAAGACAGAGTAATTGGCAATCTGTTAAGATAATACCTCTCTCAGTTGTCCTGCAAATGTGGGCATAGCTGCTCGGTATTCTCATTTCATATATATGATAACAAGAGGATAATGGAAAGATACCAAAGTTGACAATTTGTTTGTTGTTACTGTCCAGAACACTGTGCAAGTGCCTGTAAAAATCACATTTCCCTCCCAGCCCCTGAGAAGGAAAAGGGACATGAATAACCAACATGTGCAGATTCAGGGGACAGATTCCCTGGCAATAGCCAGGTCAGAGAGGGGAACATTTTCAGGAAAAGACCAGAGGAGACCTGGGATTTTGAAGTGTTATTTACCTGATGTGTCCTGCAAGGGGGTGAGAACACTGTCTTATTTAAAACTTCCAAGTTCTTTTCCCTGCCCTATCAGGTTGTATTAACTGGCTGTATCAGGTGGTAATGAATGTGTGATTTCCATTTGATTTCCAAGATAATAAGAAGTTGGTGAAATAGTGGATGCTGACTGCTGACTTTCAGGGTAGAGAACAGTAAGAAGCACAGCATCTGATAACCCTGACCCAGGACATATCACTGGCTCAGGAAATAAAGACCAGTATATTTGTGTTTGCATGTGTTATGCCAGTACCATAATGTCTGGTATCATTAAAACAGTAAAAATGTAATCAATGTACATATATCAAAACAAATTATTTCAAGGAAACAATAACTGCAGTGGCACATATCATGTTCAATACCTAAATCAATACTATTGAGCTCAGCTAACAATAAATCAAATCTGCATAATCAATTCTTCTACTAGAAATGAAACCATTAACATTCAAATATTAAAGTACATACCATTTACACAATTTTTTCTGGCAATTTCTGTTTATTTGACACTAGAATATTCACGGTATTTAAAGACACTGACCCTTGATCCTTAAATGGTATGTGAAACAACGTGAATGAGGTTGATCCCATAGCATTTCTTAAACAGCTCATGTTGCTGCTGGGTAGATCTGGGCTTAAAAAAGATTAACAATACTTCAGTATGTTTGGGGCTTCTGAGGTCAGAAGACACCATGGTGGGGTAGGCAAGGATAGCTAAAGAATTAGCTCCAGGCTGACTACACACAATCAGGCACCTTTTTGGGTACCGAGTTTTTCCTGAAGCATCATTTGTCATTTCTACTTCACAATTCCCTGCACAAAGGGATAGAAAGATACAGCACAGACAGAACAGATATGGGAAGGGCTGGAATGTGGCACAGAGGTGTCTTCTCACCACAGAGCTCAAGGGCCAGGCACACATCTGTACAGTCAGCCAGCCATTATTTATGGGAAGATTGGAGAGGGAAGAGCATTAAGAAAGGTAGGGTCAAAACCAGATGGACAACAAGTCAATAACAACAACAGTAAACAAACCCTTGCACTTGCTGCACAGCCATGTACTTTGTGGCACGTCTCTCTTGGTCTGATTGCACTGCTCAGGGGAGCAACTCACTGCTCTAGAAATCCCGAAATGTTTCCATTAGGGACACACAGAGAAAACTCATCATCTGGTATGTCCTCCAAATCTCAGGATGACTGCTGCATGAAACATCCCATGTCAATCTTCCTGCCTTCACAACAGCAGTGATCCTGTTTAGGACTGTTACCTTGTACTGTGAGAGGAAACAAAAGACAAGGGACATGTCTGAAGAGGATTTACTCTGTGTGTAATCAAATATCTCAGGAATATGAGAGAGCTTCATGGGACTTTTGCACATATCTCTTTCCTGGAAATCCTTCTTCCTATAAAAACAGTTTTTTCTAATGAAATTTATATGCATGAATCTAAAAGCTGCACTGAGATCCTGTGCAACTGTTTTAAATCAAGGCCTTTCTTCAGTAAACAACCTTTTTTTCCCCAATCTTTGTATTCAAAATTGCTGCACTGCCCTATTTCTATAAAGTGATGGGTCTCTTAGCCAACTAAAATGTTTGTTTACAGTCTAGCAGCCATTCTTCTATGTCTGTAATTGATAGAGGTGTGAATTTTACTTTGGGCATGCTTTTGTTTTTCATTGACTGTAAAGGGAGCTTCTTGACAGCTAAAACTATGCTTTCATAAGCCATCTTTCCACAAAGGTAGCAGGATTCACTGAAGCATTCCTATGCTTCAGAGTTCCTAAAATAAACTGCTGGTAAAAATGGTCACACTTCTAAAACTGAAGCAGTAAGCCTCTACAAGTAAAAAAAAAAAAAAAAATTAAAAAATTACAATTGAAAACATTTATAGAGACACTTTAGCTAACAGAAAAATAAAAAATCTGATAATATGTTGTTTTCTTTGCAACAAATTAAAGGGTGTTTTTATTTCTTTGCTTTTAGAAGAAATAAGGCAATAAAACGAAAAGATGAACTGGAGAAAAGAAAGGGAGCCTTCTCGCGTTTTATCTTTTATAGAAGTTAAGACAAATTCAAAATTTGTCTTAAAAAAAAAAAAGCCAGTAAAAATTCAGAGGGCTGTAGGAAACTTGCTGTATGAAGCCTAGCCTAGAATCATAGAGAAGAGTGACCTACAGTAGGCAGCTCTGGGTAGCAGGCAGTAGGAGCTGTGCAGTGTCGCCTTGGATTTATATTCTGCAGCAGCTTTGACGCATATGGTAGGTAGGTGGTCTGAGTGTGACTCCTGCAGCTTTTCTGGATGCCATCCATATCTGCACTGCTGCTCGCTCCCAACTGCATTTGACCTAGCACACTTTGTGCTTTTCGATCTTTGCTGTAGGAAAGAGCACAGAAAAGTAGATGAATATATTAATACGGGGTTGTAATACAGTAGAAGCCTAGTGGCAGGTATCAGGAAAAGACCATTACCATTTCTCTTGTCTTTTGCTAAAAGATGAGAGAAACAAGGGGGAGGTGCAGTTCTACCTGAGCAGGGGAACAAGGCTGGAAACGCTGAATATTGCTAAACAAAATTAACTCTCTGGAGAAGAGAACCAGGTACATGCAGATACACATGATTCTCTCTCTCATCTCCTTCCCCCCACATCCCTCACCTGACTGCATATTGCTTTGGCCTCTCTCCAGCTGCAGCAGAAGGGAGAAGAAACACAGGACTCCCAAATGTGTCTGGACTGCCTAGTAAGTCCATACCTACTGAAATTAGTTGGACAAATTCTCCTGAATTTCAAGTGCTCCTTGAGCTCTAAGGCTTCAGACACTTTCAGGAAGTGCCAAGCAGGTAGGGGGACTGATGCTGCTGTTGCCAAGCATTCAGGTTCTCCTCTGTAGACATCCCTGTCACAGCTGAGCTAACCTGTTCTTTGTCGGAGAGTTGACTGTGAGGAATGCTCTTGCCCAGAAGCAATCCAGCTTGGATAACCAAAGAGTCTGAGTTTAAGCAAAAAAATTGATGCAGGAAGAAAGAAAAATTGAAATAGAAACCCTCAAAATGTTTCTGTTTCCATGTAAGTAACCTTTGGTAACAAAATAAAATAGGCAAGAAAGTATGGAAAATACATACAATGATGAATTACAGAAGAATGCATTAACGTTAGTGTTTCTGGAGACAGAATAAATCCCTTGTGAGCAAATGGCAGAAAAAAGGCTACATCATTCAGCCATATCTGTCTGCTTGCATTCTTGAATTACAAATGCTTCCACCTGCCTGCCACTGAAAAGCCCTTCTGCCCTGCTGATTTAGTAGTATAGTCATTAAATAATATTTGAGGTATAGTTCAGCTCTTTACTGAATGTGGTATATTTACAGAATAAAAGCAGGTGAAGCAGTGTTCTGAAGCATAGGCCTTGTGAGCACTCAGCTAAATTTTCAGCTCACCCTCTGGCCCTGGTTTGGACCATTCCAGGTAACTGTCCCAAGGCAATAGTCACAGTGTGCTTCTAGGGCTGCTCAAAAAAAAAAAAAACTTTGTGGATGGATCAGTCTGTCCCTCAACACCATCCCAGAAGTTTCTAGCAACTACATGCTCTCCTATCACACCTGAGTCAAATAACAACTACCAGCTCCAGCCATCTTGGCAGGCTGCAGTAGAACCTTCACAGCATTTTGGAAACCTTGGAACTAATAGACACGTTTAGAATAACATTTATGCCTTAGGGTCCCAAAGACACCACCCAAGAGCCAGAAGAGGTGCTGGGCCAGTTCCTGTGCTGTGTGGAGGAAGTCAGTCTGATGTGCAGAGGGAGAGCCTTACACAGTCAGGGCAGCAGTCAGCCCACTCCCTTTGAGTTTAGTGCTCTGGATTTCTCCACTTGGCACCGCCGACACAGCCACTGAAGACAACCACCATTGTAGTGGTCTTCCCAGCCTGAAGTCCTTTTTTTAATCTTGTGTGTCCACATGGCTTGAAAGGGTGATTAATCTGAGTCTTGTCAGCTGAGGGGACAAGCCACCAGCAGGTTGAATTAAGTGAAACTTACAGGGCAGCCAAGAGCACATCCCTAACTATTGAACGTGGTTGAGTATTTGCTTTGATCAGTCTTGTTCTCTCCAGTGGATCCCTTAGGCTCTGCTGGAATGCTGAACTGCTCAGTTCAGGTCCAAAGGCACAAAGTGTTCAGCTGTTTGTAGGATACACGGATATTTCACCTCCTTCACTACTGAAACCAGTAGATATTGGGAATGATCATTCTGAAAAACCAAGCCTGCTTGCTGGTGAGTGTATCTGCAGTTCTTTTAAATATACCAACCTCCTACATAATATCTTCTTCCAACTCAAATTGCAGAAAGTACTGGAAAATTGCTATTTGCCAGGTTTTTGCTAGCTCAGAAATAAGAATACATGAAAAATAGGCTTTTTCCAGGAAAGATTTCACCAATTTTCTGGCCCGTGTTTGTTTTTGTAGGTTTTTGTTTGCTTTGGGGTTTTTTTAAATTTTAATGTCACAGGATGGATAACATGACCTAGGATATTATTTTATCCTTTTGCATTGCTGGTTCTACGGTTAATTCCTGCATAATGTACCATGAGAAAATGAGGAATTAATCTCTCACATTAGTGTTACCCTGCTTCACTAGCAGATGTCCACTTACAGCTGTGAGGTACAGAGATCCCCTGTGCATTCCCTCTTCAAAAACATCCCAAGTCTTTGTGTTGCTGTTACACTTCTTTCTAAACAGTGCAGCATCAAGGAACACATGTCAGTAGAAGCTTTGACAAAAGATTTCACTGTAGTCAGCTGTGAAGGTTGTTACTGTGAGACAAGTTAGTGACAGCTCTCTAGCAAGTGTGCCTTCAGGTTTATTGGTGCCAAAAGTGTTGGAAAGTGAGAAAACTGGTTAAATGCACTCATATATTCCCTCTGTGCCAGGCTTTACATTCTGCCTTACTTTAGTAATCAACAATTTCCTGTAATATTTGAAATATCGCTCATTTGGAGGATTTCAAAATGACTTTGCAAATTTGTGGCCAAATTGATATGTTCCTGGAGTAACAGAAATAGTTGAAAAAAAAAAAAAAGAAAATTTAAATAAAAATGCTAATCTATTTAGGCAGTTCAAACATGTTCCTGAAATATGTTTTAAAAAATTCAGTGTAAAACAAGAAAATAATTTTTGGTCTCTCTATTTATACAGTAAAATCAACAAAAATTTTCATAGTCTTTAGAAGTGGGGCTTGTTAATTTATTATATTGGCATTAATATAAAACCCCACCTATATCTAGGTGTGAACACTCCATTTCTTGTACCAAAAAGAGTCTAAAACAAAGGGGTGTGGAATTCTGCAGTCTAAATATCCATGCATGCATATATTCTGATACCTGTTCTGCTCATGTAATTCAGAGTAACTTAATACATTAATGCGAGAGGCAATAATTTGCCCTGTGCTCTGTCGATTCTTTGTCTACTTGTGTTTGAAACCTCACATAAAAGGTCCAGCATTGCTTTAGCACCCACAGACCCCAATGAATTGTTGTCTGTCTGTATCAGAGTCTGGAAATTGCAATCAGTTTTTATTAGGCTCCTGACAGTGCACTTCGGGGATCCTGCTGGTTGCTGTGAGCACTAACGCATATGGTAGACACATTCCAAACCACATGTTCTCTATTTACTGTACAGCACAAAATATGCAGTCCAGGATTGTACAAAATAGAAAATTTAAGCCACATGTAGCTCAGTGAATGTAAAGCTTGGAGTATTTGATCTCAAAACCCAATTAGAGCAGTTTGTTTCCTTTGATCTGAGTGGAATGCTGTAGTATACACACTATAAAACTGACTTCCAAAAGCTTTTGGCATAATAAACACTAATAATCCGGATATTTTCTCTTGAGTTCCAAAAAAGAAACTGCATGTAAGAATTGCAACAGGTTATTGAGGGTGTGACTTCTAAAATGAACATAGTTCTCACAAGATCCCTTGAAGAGAGAAACTGGTGGGAGAGAGAAAGACGTGAGCATTCACAGCACCAACGCCTTTGGAGGCAAGTCTGCTTCCCCTGGAATTCCTCTCTGACTGCTGGGATATCCAGTCTGCAGTTTTACTTATTAATGTAACTCATAGCAAACTGCATTCTGAGCCTATACTGATGTAGAGCAATAAGGAGCTTGACTCTGAGGATGTTTAAAAGAGGGAGGAACAGAGTCCGGCAGGTAGCTTAGACTCTAGAATCTACATCACTCAGTAGTCCCCTTTTGGGGCTTGAACCATAAGACTACCTCTCCCTAAAAGAGGAGAAAAGCTTATTTTGGTTCTCAAAGAACAAGTCTGAGTTGCCAAAGTATCTCACAGAAACCTTTGAAGAAAATTCATGCTCAGCTCCTTCTGTATCAAGGAAGCTTTCAGGTCTGCTCGTGGCAGTACAGTGGCCCTAGCCTAGAGAAGAGAGCACAACCTCCTTGCTTGAACCTGAGGAAGAATACTGGCTAGGTGACCTGGAGAAGATTGAGTAGAGCTGGTGTTAATGGCCTAATAGGCATCATCAATTTTTCAATCTATGTAGATTCTTTCTGCAGTTCCACTTTTATTAAAAAAAAATATATATATAAAGGACTCCAGGTGGTTCCCTTTTTTGCTTTGATTTTGGTTTGGTTTTGGTTTTTTTTTCCCCTTTTAACTAGGAATGCCCTTCCTCGAAAAATCCCAAAAACCTAATGTACTTAATTCTAGATAAAGCTGCCTGGGAAGCACAGATATAACAGAGATGCAGATCTCCTTAAAGTAGTGTCATAAAAATGGTGACTGTTAAATGCGACAGCCTCCACAATTTTTGGGGGGCTGTCTCATGCAGAGAAGGATTTACAAACCCATGTGAGAGCTAGCACTCTTTGTATTTTTTTAATACATGATTCATATACTACTTATGTACCCATGATAACTATATTATAAAAATGGGTTTGTGTATATGCTTGGCACTTACAAATTGTAATGGAGAAAAGATGATTAATTGCACAGCAGAATGCTTTGACAATTTGCTGAACCTGTGCATCACTAACATAAATCTTTCTCCCAAGTGCCTTGACTATCATTAACTTGAAAAATCAGCCAAGCAAAAACCTTTATGAGTGGGTTCATGGAAATAGAGAGACATATTTTGTAGCTATGGTATGCAGCAGACATGTGGGAACAGGAGACTATCTGCAGCAGGAAAATATCTTGCATATTTTATAGTAATCCTTCATTTCTTATGGCTGCTATTTATCTGGACCCTTGCATTATATTTAGTAAGCCTTGTCTTGCTGGGCTATGGTGGTCTGCTATGTGGATTTTTTTTTTTCTCTCATTTGTAAGTATCCTCATATAAAGCATATGAATTAATTTCCTTCTGTGGCCTCAGAGCCCTGTGCTCTCTCTGCTGCTCCTCAGGAATTCAGCATCCACAAGCTGCATTCACTTAGCTACACTTCCATCTGAATAGCAAATGCTAATTGCATTTGTTTCCAGCCTCTTCCTCACTTGAGATCCTCTGACAAGAGGTTGGGAACCTTCAGCCCAAGCCTTGATATATACAATCAAGAGACATGAAGGGTTCTTGTTTTATGTTTTAAATCTCTTTGAGTGCTGGAATAGAAGCTCTTCTCTGAAAAATGGCCAATTCAATAAAGGTTGCCTTAGTATTGAAAACCTGGTTTTATATTTGGATAGATTTGTCTAGGCCAAACCTCTCTGAAAGGAAAAGGACATTTGACACTGATAATCTGTGCATGAAAATGGACCAATTTGAGTGTATGAAATTATATTAATAGTTCAGGTGAAAAAATCTAGCAGTATTTGCAGCATGTACAGCATTCTTAGAGACTTGTAATAGTCATTACATTTAATCATGGTTTTGTGTTCATGTGCAAGGACACCTGTACTCACCAGAATCACCTAAATCTTGTTTAATTTCTGTTTTCACATACTCTCCTGAGCCACCTTACTTGAGAACAGGAAGTAATTTTTGCTAAAAATTGAATTGTTTGCTGAGATGTAGAACAGAAATTAGAGTATGCTCAAGCTGTTCAAGTATTTCAAGAAAATACATTTTTTTGAAAAGGCCTAAATTGATTTTATCTGATCTGCTTGAATTGAAAAATCAAAATTAGGAGCCAAATCTATTGGCACTTGTCCATTAATTTTTAAATTTTTTGTACAGCTTCATTAATGCTTTTCTGTAATGCCATTTCACTTTATTACGATCAGATCGGTTTCTTGAGCAAAGATTACTCAGTTAATCAGCTGCTTGTGGAAGGCAAACATTTGCACAAAGATCAGTGCAAGTCCACTAAAATAGTTACATATGTAGGTGGAAAAAACTAAAAGCTAACATGTTTTTCCTTTTGCATACAAATCCCCTGGATTCAAGACCTCTTTCTTCCAGGGTGAGAGGAGACTGTCATCCACAACAGCGAGCATGTGTGACAAGTACAGGACATCAATATGCTGTTACCAAGGCTTAGGAACGTCATTGTTTTCAGACAGCATCCCTCCATCATGTACATAGTTTATTAAAACCAGAGTGATTTCTCTGTCTGGGTATTAGAGAGTTTGCTCACTTCTCATATATGCTGAACTGCTGAGATTTATATGTTTTCATATTTGCTGATGTATCATGAGCAGAAACTTGGTAAAGGGGCTGGGTATCATTTTTGTAATACAGAACATTAAGTAATTAGGAGTATCTGATGGAAAAGATACCATAACTTCAATAAATTTAGCTTTATAATAAGGGAGAAATTAATTACATGATTTTATTTTTATTTTATGAGGCATTTTTCATGCCACTAAGAATTAGGTTTAAAAAAATTAAGCATAGAGGAAAAGTATAATGAACATAAACACATTTCCATTGTTTCCACTGAAATAATCTGCAGAACTAAAAGGTTCAGGTGACTGTGCCAGTCTATCATCAGAGGCTGCCATGCATCACAATTTTCTTAGTGTAGATGTTATTTGACTTTTTTGTAAAGATTCAGGTAGCAATTTTGTACTCTTTTTTTTTCATCTGATAACAATCTGCAAACAAACGTTTACTTCAGTATTCATCCAGGTCTACTTGTGAATAACTGGTTTGTAACCAGAAAAAGTCTGTTTTTATAGTGAGAGGGGCTGTTTGTGTGGATATGCAGGCATGTAAACATCAAAAACCTCCCATGAGAACCAGCCTCCTAAACTCAGTACTAGTCAGCACCTATAATTTCCAAAGCACAGTATGAACTTCACTTCCATCTGAGGCTGATCTGCTCAGAGCTCCAGAATCCCACAGCAGCTCACAATGTTTGTAAGTTGTAGTCACAAACTCACTATTTACTGTGCAGGGTGAAATATGGAGACCTGTCAGACAACTGCTGCTGAGGAAGGGCCATTACTAAAGGTTAGGTACAGTCTCATTTGCATCTTCAAAGTCACAGCTGAGAGACACTTTGGAGCTTGGAAGATGTTTGCTTTGCTTCCCACCCATTTTCTTGCGTGCTAGGACCTCTTTCCATTTTGTGGTGCCTAAGTAATGATGTGAGTGCTTATCTCACTATCATCATATTGGGCTCATCACAAAGATGGGTTCAGCAACCTGCCAGTGCTGGTTTATTAAAGCTGGAGTACAAAGGGTCAGCATTCACCTCTATGTTTATAAGCCTTAGAAATAAACAGGAAGAAAGAAAAAAATTACATAGAGAATACAGATGGAATGATGCCTGATGAAAATGACCACATGCAATATAATAATTTCTGCAGCATCAGGTCTTGGGGTTTAGAGAGCAAGGAACATAGCCTTGAATGTTCAAGAAGGTCAATTAAAAGCTATTGATTTTAGAAAGCACGTAGGATTTAGGAATGACTTCAAGCAGACAGATTTGGAGGAGCCGAATTCAGGTGAGATGGCAAATTTCAAGCTCTAGGAAGCTGGAATTTCTGAAAAGAATTAACTAAACATTTACTGAAATCAGGCTTCCAAAATCATGAAAAAAGGGTGTAATGAAGAAAAAGGCTAGAGTTTTAATTTCCATAATAAAAATGTCCTTTGCAGAGTCATTTGTTGCACATATGCACACTCATATATATACAATCAGAAGTCTTGTTTGACTGGAATGTATCGGCCTCTTGAAGAGTGAATCGTATACAAGTCATTTACACTATTGAAGTCCTTTAAGGAAAGCAAATGCCTGAGCAAACCAAATGAATTAGAAAACAGAAGACAACCCTGTTCTTTTGATCTGAGATGCAACTTAGTAATGCAGAAGGATGTGGTAATTAAGTCCCCAGTGCGAGTGCACTTTTAACACAGATAACTGGGAATAGGTGCTTTTACTGGCTTCTGCATGCATTTCGGCAGAAAGGTAGAAGAAAGCAAAAGAGTTCTGCACGTTTAAATTCATAAACCTCTTTACCCAGCAGACAGGCCCAGCTCAGATCCCATGCTGCAGATCACTGAGTGACATGGACTGCAATCACCGTTGTTTCCTGGGACAGGAACCCCACTTTAACTCAAGTTTTCTCTCTGGCTTTAACATCCCCCTGCAGGTATCCCCAACACGTCTGTGCCTTTGCCAGGTAGGGATCATGCATGGCTCCATTGTGGCCTGAGGCATCACATGCCAATTCCAACATTGTCAATTCCCTGTAAAACTTTCAAACACTTGCAATACATGCTGCTGTACACTGGGTACAAAAGGTCTAATGGTCCAGGTAAATTATTAATCCTCACCTTTCATAAATAAAAATATTCCGTAATTTTAGTAAACAGATCTGTAAAATGCAAAGGTAGTACGGTCAAAAGGCTTCTGAACCCTTTGAACTTTGTCATCTTGGGTGTGGTATTTCCTGTCTCTGCACAATGCCCTCATGTGCAAAATGGAGGTAACGATACTTAACACAATTAGTTAACGCTTCTACAGTGTTGTGAGCATGGTAGTATCCGTGTAGGCGTTTATCTGTTCCTGATATGTTGCAATTAAAGAGCCCTTACTATGGAAAAGGTTTTTCTGTTTATGACAAACTTCATATATCTGGAGAATAAAAAGCAGCCCTCTGAACGGAGCAGCCTGCAGTTCCAGGGAGTGACCTGGGAGGCAGAGCAAGAAACTTTGAACTATTTCAATAACCTACATCTGATAGTGGGCTTAAAATAATGCCTTGAGACTTGGCCAGTCACTTATTTTTATTTATATTAACTTTTCTGAGTTTTAAGTACTCAAATAAAAGCAGTCTTACTTATTCCCATTTCTCTTCCACGCTCTCATAGCCAGTTCACCACCAGTTTCCTGATCTTTCTGCTTATCACTGTGGCATTCCCGACCCTCCCACCCCGGCCCCTGCCCTTTTCCTTTCTTTCTCTCCCCATGCTGGTTCCTTGAAAGGGAAGCTGCTGTTGTTCCTCAGGTTAGTGGAGCACCAGCGGGTCGTATTCAGACCCACTGTCTGTGGCAGCAGCTGTGTGTGTCCAACAATCTTCTCTCCATAACTTTCTTCTCTGCCTCAGTCTCCTGTCTCTCAGAGTTGCTGGTTTCTGCTGCCATGGGTGCCTGAGCCTGACATCCCCACTGGCTTACACCAGGGAATTAATAACCAGGCATCTGCTATGTGGATTCAGCTGTGTGTTGGGTTTTTGGTCTGATGTGTTCCAAATATTCCCAGTGACCTATTTGTAGCCACGCCTAGATCTCTTCCTAGAGCAGCTGTCTGTAATTTAGGTTCAGATACATATATCTGAAGTCTGAGATTTTTACATTTGGAATGTCATTTTGTTTCCTTCATGAGAAACAGTTTACAGATGGAGTTGTGAAGTTAGTTTCGTCTGAATTATAACTTCTCGGAAGTATTTTCTTCAACCTGTTTGGTTTTCCATTTGCAAAGGCCTTACAAACCTAGGCCAAATAAACCATTAATTAGGAGATTACTGGAACAGAGAGAAAACATAGAAAAGAATGAAAGAGGAGATCATTAGTACTGTTTCCTTGAAATAGTGTAAATTGTTTTTTCTTAGCAATGTTTCAAGAAAATTAAATTTAATGCCAATGAAAACTACTGCTTTGGCAATAAGGTAAGTCATTCAGTGGCTAACACACCCAGCTAGGTATAAACCAGTAATCCAGCTGTCAAAGATACATCGACCTTTCCTTAGCAATCATTCCTTCCAAACCCATTTGTTGATTCAGGCTTAGGGTGCTTGCCTGGGAACTAGTGAATAGATATTTCTTGCCAGGAAAATATCTGGAAAGAAGGATGTTTCGATTTCATAATTAAATGAGAAAGCTGGAAAAGCTTTAGTGAAGGATAAATTACTTCACTCTTTGTGAAGGAGAGGTTTCTACAATGAATTATGCAATACTAACAATGTAGACTTTGAAAACAGGATGATTTCCACAAATGTCATGCCTATCTATCTCCCCATGCAGAAAACAGACATGTAGATGCAGATGCAGAATCATGCATGCAAGCATATGTACATGCTTTTTGTAAAGATAACTAAGGTATCACATATTTTGGCCCTCTAAAGAAGGAAGTGGTCATTCTTAAGTGTATAAAAAAAGGGAGAAACTCCAAAGCATTCAATGAAATTCTTTGTAATCCTAACATGTCTTTTAACATTTGCTTGGTGTTTCCTTATGCTTTCCATGTATTACAATTTCTCAAGATTACTGTGCATACATATACTAAATTTAAATGAATCTGCTTTCGCATTAAATATATAAACAAAATTGCACAAATAGTTGAAAGCCCAAAACAATCTCCTCTGGTTCTAAAATGGAATGGCATCCTTATGCAGATTCATGCTGCGAAACCAGGTATGATCAGTTTCAATTTAAAATGGGTCAAGATAGGCAAGTGTTTATTTTGTCAGCTTCACTTGCCTTTTCCCTAACAAAAGTAAAGCCACACACCAATTTGTCCTGAAATGCAATATGGTCTGCTTTGTATTTCCCAAGTTCCTCTTATTAAAATTTCAGACAAGACTGACAGTCCCCTTCCCCTACTTTCCCTAGACAATTTGACCTTATTTGTAGGAATACAAGTGGAAAGATACCCTGACAAGCAGGCAGATAAATTCTTGTGTACTGTCAGTTACTTGCAGAGTGAACAGCAAGGCTGGGAGAGACATGTGATGCCTCAGGCAGTGAAGAAGCTGGATGTTTCCCTAGTGGGAACGTGGTGAGAGGAGCAAATAGGCACATGTTGGATCGGTTAAGTGACTTAAAGGTTGTGGGTGATGTTGAGAAAGGATTTTGTTGTGGAGGGAAAAGGTTAAGTAGCTGAGAGAAATTTTTAGCAGTGGAGGAAATAACAGGGAAGGAGATCCGAGGCAAGAGGTGTGGGATGATGGTGGTGGGTGAGAACCAGTGCAACAAATGAAGCAAGAGCAGAATTAAAAAAACTGTAAGCTGTTTGATGCAGTTTCTTTACATTTAGTTCTCTGTAAATTTTAACGGCATCCTACGATAAATTCAGAGCAAGACATAAAGCTGAGCTCTATACTGTGCTCTGTGCTCTGGACCCAAACATCCCTTAATGTGAGGGTACGCATTGTTTTTTAAGTTTCATTTGGATCCACAATTTAAATGCCATATTCTTTGTAACTGGATGATTGAGAAAGGCCTTAAGAAGAATTTTTGTCTAGACCATTACCAATTTGTCTGACATAAGATACTTCTTCTGGATTCAGATCCTTACTTGCCTTTAGGTACTAAGCAGATGATTTACCCCTTTTATGTCCTGGCTTCCACATATTTTGAAATATGTTTAATTATACTTGCCTATCTCATGGGAATGTTGCAAGGATTAGTTTGTACAGAGCTTTGAGAATGCTAAGTATGGTAGTTATTTTCTTTTCATGGAATAAAAACAAAGCAGAAACAAAGCAGTTTCCTTGCTACAATCCCACACTTGAAACCACCACCCATCAACAAAGAATGACTCAAAGTATTTACTCCTGCAGATTTGTTTGCACAGGAAGAACAATCTTTACTTCCGAGCGTGCCTGGCAAGTACAGGTAGGTGAGAAGTGGCTGTGTCCAGAGGTGGGGCCCATGGCTGATGGGCAACCCATACTACATCCAGTCTTTTCTCTAGGGAGCAGAGCTGAGTAGGAAAATGAACACCACAAAAGGTAAGAGACAGTTGTAGCAATGCCACTTGGCAACCTCCTTCAGTCACCTCTGCTGAGTGAGGTTCAAGGGTCAAAAAAAAAAAAAAAAAGATTAATTTTTGAAAAGGAAATAGAATTGAAAGATGATGTACCTCAACTATTATACATACGTGTATTGGTGGACTAGAGTAGACATGACAGACTATCATTAATAAACTAGAAGAGAAATTTCCTACTATTGTATGAGACAGCCCTGACAATCATGGCTGGGGTAAGCCTCATGGCTGCATTCCAGCAGGGTCAGGAGCCATGTCAGCAGTGGCAGTGGGATGGGGGCTGTTGTTGGGAATGGCTGCTGGAGAAACTGCTGCTGCTGGGAACAGCGTCTGGGGCAGGATGTCTGATCACTGCGTCAACTTCGTCTCTTTGCACAGGTTGTGCCCACACCTAGGCTGCCACCGAGTCTTGGATCATGGTCTCTACTTATACTCTCTCATCCTTGGGTCATCAGCTTCCTCTGTACCTTCCCACCTCTAAAACTGAGCCCGCAACCTCCATGCAGCTCATAAAATGAGCAATTCAGCATCATTTGTTCAACCATGCCATGATCTTCCTTATCCCTCAGTATGCCATTTTTTCCCTCTTTTGCCCAACTTCTGAAAATTAAGATGGTGCCAGAATCTGGTGTGAGCTTGGCTCAAGCACGCACTGGGGAGCAAACACAGGAGTGAAGGTCTCTGTTGCATTCATCAAGAAGACACTGCTATTGTATCTTCTCCAAACCCATACCACACAGGCACACAGGTATCTACCCTGGCACAGGCGAGATTCTGTGCATGTATCTCCATATCTGGCAATAAAAGTTTCCAGACTGGCTCGTGTCTCCGGGCAGCTCCTCCCAGATCCCCCTATATACTTTACAAAGATTCCTAATACTTGGATTCAAATATTCAAAAGTTCCTTTAGAATTTACTAATTTATAATGACAACTATAAGGCACAGTAAAGGTGGTCATTGTACTTAACCTCATCAACATGTAGTTAGAAAAAAGTTTTGCTTTGTTTGTTCTAAATTTATAGCAAAAGAAAGTGTGCCTCCAGGTGGAGAATTAGCCCATTATCTATTGGTATGCCCACTTTTCCACATAAAACCACATTTCCCACTCTATTTTATTGCTATTTTCCAGTACAACACAGGTAAATTATAAGGCCTAGTCACTCTTGGATTGGTCTTTATTAGATCTAAATTAATCTGATTGCCTTGAAAAACAGGTTGTATTTTCTACCTGGAGCCTTTACACACTACAGTTCTCTTAATCAGCAGACAGACAAAAAGGCCCTTTTAATGAAGACCAGAAAATACAGTGCATCCTAAAAGAAGACCATGATATTTTACTAGAAAATGTAAAGCCATTATAAGTGCTGGAATTGGTGTCGTTACAAACTTAAATCTTAAAGGAATTCTATTTTTATGTTCTCTCACATGCAAACACAGAAATATACTCTCAAGGCCTGCAGTGATTTCATTGTGACATTATACTAGTTAATAGTATGAATCTAATGTAAGTTCAGTATCAGCCTTGTCCTATACAATCTGGGTATTTATAAATAAGATTTTACTTTAAAATTAATTAAATGAATAGCTAATTATAGTTATTAAGGATCTGGCCTCTATAATGTCCAAGATATTTATTCCAAAGAGAAAAAAGTAGCCCTGGGGAAATTGGCAAATCTTGGAGTTCTAGAAAGAAAAATCATTCTTCTGAGTACTATTTCCTTGTTCCATTCTGAGAATGAGAAGTAAATAGGAGAACATTTATGTGCTGCTTAATGGACCAAGTGCTGTCACTAGAAAAACACTCATGGTTCTGAAAAAAGGGGGAACTAGTGCATTGAAAAGGGATTCTCTTTCAACACTCACTATTTAAAAAAAAGGACAGTGCTTTCCAATTAAAGTTTGCACTACAAAGCATGCAAATTCACAAATGAATAGTGAAAAGAAAGCCCAAGCAGAGTGCTGCTTTGCAGCCCATGATGAAGGAAGGTAAGAAGAAAGACACTCCGGGCAGTCAATACAATAGAAACTGTACAGACAGTGGCAAAAGGGGAAATAATAATAGTGCTGTCCTAGTCTGAGGAAATATGAATGCAAGTGGAAAGAAGGAAATAATAATAGGATCTGTTTTATGCATAAGAAAAGAGGATTTTGTGTAGGCTGCACACCCAAAGGACATTTGGTTGTGATTAGCTGCTGGTCAGTGTCAGCACATGACTGCTGCTTTCATAAAATGGGCTTTCAGCTTAATCTCTTTTGCATCAAGGGTGTTCACGACAGTCCACAGAAGCAAGTTGTCCTGAATTAAAATTGGTATGCATCCTGTCATGAAGAGAGGACATTAATTGGAATCAGAGCCTTTGTGTTTCAGATCAACTTATTCTTTTTCAGCAAAATTTTGATCATTTTGTCTCTTGTCACTGTGACTGATGACCAATACCCCATTGACAAAAGATAATTTGAATTATTCCACTTGCAAAAAGGACATGTTAGCTTATCAGATGGGGCAAAAAGAAGCCCACTGAAGAAAAATATCCCAAAACAATTCCCTCGAACAATACTGGTAGTGCAGAGAACTGCAGTAGCTGAAGAACACCCTCTGACTTTTAATTCTGCCCATGCTGTACACGAGGATAAAGGTATTTATTAGTTGAATAAGATGCTTTCCAGTTTAAAAGTATGTTCTCATTCAATAGATGGCCATCTATCTTCAACAAAGCAGAAAAAGTAACATCTCTGGTCTTCTAAAGACTAGTTGTTATCCATAAAGAATTTATCATTTACCAGGTGGTATTTTTTAGTGTTCTCTGTCTGGACACAGCTGTTCTATGTCAAGCTGGTGATGTGTAACACATATTTTAAAAAGCCTATTAACACAGTTGTCAGTTGGGTGAAGATGGCTGTGTACCATTGTCTGCCAAGTCTCTCCCCTCCCGCCCAATTAACTTCCTTATTGAGATGACGGAAATAAAAATACGGGAACATTATGCAAAACACGTTTTAGTATTTACCTGGAAGCATTGGGGCAACATGTTCTCAGAGATGGATGCAGTCCTAGAAACTAATTAAAGTAGTTAAATTCAGCACCATCTCACACAAAGGTGAGACAGAGGAAAGCCAGCCTTGCAGGGGAATTGTGTGCCCTGGAACAGATGAATTTTTTTGAAAACAGGTGGGAAGCAGAGTGTTATTTGGAAGTAGTCTTCACCAGTTCTCAGGAATCCTGTGTAAACGATGTTAACAACCTTCATTTGGAATAGTGCCAAACACCACAGGAAATAGACAAAAAGGGTATACATATTTAATGCTTATTGACTTTTTTTGTTGGGTTGATTTTAAAGTTGAATTGCTTCAAGATGAGCCTACAGCTTTGAAAGAATTACTCAAGAACCCCACTTGTGACACCGTAGCTCCCTGCTTTTATCTGTTAGGCTGTGCACCCCCTAATTTTAAACAAACAAATGTCTTCAGGGCAGCTTCATCTGAAACCAAGACGCCATAGATAGAGCTGATGCAGTAATGAGCAGATTTTTCGTAAACAAACCTGTTTATCCACAAGTCTGCCTGGAAGAGATCTGAGGATCCAAGTGAATATAAAAACAAACAGCTTAGCTGTTGCTTTCCTTGGGCAAGTGTTTGTTTTTATTTAACATGAAAATACAAGGAACTACATTTTATTGATTTGAAATGGCAATTGCTTCCTTTAGTTCAACATTATTATTTTTTCACTAAATGTGCTGTCTTTGATTATTTATTTCTTACTGGAAAATGACTGTAGATTTAGAAAATGTAATCACTGCCTGGCTTCTTGGAAAAGCATCATTTTTCCATGTACATTTAACACCTTCTTACATAACTGGGTTAGCTTTTGTCTGAACGGGAAGTTTCTGACAGACACAGATTTTAAATCTCACAGAGCCTTCTTGTAACATGAGCAGAGCATGTTCTGAACACCGGGGTCTCTGTCCCCTCAACCCTTCTGACTAACCTGAAATGCACCTCGGGGCTAACGCCGTCCAAAATGCAAAGTGATTTCTCCACTGTCACACAGGAACCTGTGAGACAGACAGGCCTGGCAGGGCAGTGAGAGTCTTCACCTAGTATTAAAAATGAGATGGTGGATGTGAGAGAGGAGACAGGACTTGCTAGGTCTTCCCTCAGGAGGGGGAGCAAGGCCTGTTGTGCAGAAGGATGTAGTCTGAAGGGGAAGATCAATCCTGACAGGCTTTGGATAAATATTCAGACATTTGGAAGACCAGAGAAAAGATGGTTGTGTGGTTAAAATCCAGACTATGACTTAAAATTTGCATCCCATCCCTGGCTTGTTGCCATACACTTTCTACATTGCCATGTGTAGGTTATTTTCCATTTATATACCTTGATTTTCCGTCTATCAAATGTGAATTATAAAGCTTTTGATTCATATCCTCTATTTCTCCTAGTGTATTTACTGTATCAAATGAGTAAAGTAGTCAAAATAATCTCAGCAAATCTTTCAGCATCCCCCTATGGAGCAGCAGATACCCTAACACTGCCTGAAAGATGTTTGTCTAAGTAATTATTAAATGCTTGTAGTCATTAAAATCAGAATAAGTGCTGTCTTTTTCTGCAGGAGTAATAAATTCAATTTATTATTAACTTTTTTTTCCACTTGCAGCATGGCAATCAAACGTTTTTCTTATTTTTTATTTGTAGAATCAGGAATCAGAGCAATCTGTACACTTATATTTATCGCGTATCATCTAGCAATTTGAAGTAATTTTGGCAATTAATTTAGATCATTTAACTTCTATTCCTCCAAATACTTTGTAACTCTCAATTTGAGAATAACTAAGAAATCTAGAAGCATATTCAATTTCATTATCAGGGGATTGAATCCAGCTGTCCTGATTTAAACATCTGCTATTTAGATGCTTAGAAAAGTCATTCTCCTAAGTGCCTATGTTTTCACTAGCCAGTGATGAAAAATAACTGCCTACGAAAGTAACTGGAGGAAGACCCTCTGTGCTTGTCTATGATCTTTTTCTTCAGACCTTTCAAGCAGCTGACCTTTTTTATTTTTGATTTGGAGAGACAGTGTATTCATTAGAACTACTTTATTAGACAATAAAAATGATAACAGAAGAAACTCAGACACCTGCCCAAAGCACTACTTTAAAAATATTGAATGTAACTAAGATCAGAACATGTAGAGGAGGGCACTATTTCTATCCTTTCCAGACAATTGTCTAGCTAGGAAACAATTTGTAACTGCCTAAGAGTCTGTTTCCTTCCCAAGCAGTGTGGAGCAATCTTATGACACAGATTTAATAAAAGCCACATTTCCCAGTCTTCTCCATGTAGAGTAGTTTGAAGTTCAAGACAAGCTAAATCACATATAATACCTTCTCTAATTATTCTGAATTAATTAATTTCCTTATTCAATAGACCAGTTGTCCTGGTTAAGAAAATTATACTAATGCATTACTGACAAATTGATAGTAATTTATCACTTGATTATTTTTCAATCCATATAAATAAGCTGTTCAATAATATGCTGATATTTCAAATATCTTAAAACAGTGTGACCCATTTCCTCCAAAATTCCTTTCACTTCTCCCCAGCAGCACATTCTTTTCTTCCCTTTCTTCACTTATTTGGAATGTCTTCTGCTTCTTATGAGCTCTTCAGGGCCTTTCTAACAGATCAGAAATCACTTTGCCTTGTGTCTTCTGCATTCTTGAGTGCATTTCATTAGGGTTTGTCAACAAGAGTACATCCAGTATATTTGGTAACTTGCTATTTCTCTGTTCCAGCCTTTGCTCCTATCCCTTCATTAAAATTCAATATCTTTATTACTTGTTTACTATCTCCCTTTTTTTTTTTTTGTATTACAAGATGAAACTAGCTGTTACTTTCTTCATTAATGGAGTGTTCCTCTGTCTACTCAAGGTCCTACCTTAACTCTTTTCTTTGCCTCTTATATTTCCTGCTGCTTGTTGTGTCCTCAGCTTCTCTAGAGGCTTACATGAAAACTGTGTATTTGTACTTCTACTATTCCTTTATACTGATCTTCAATATCATCCTCTTTTTCACTTATATTTTATTTCTGTAAAAGTAGCTTAAGAGCTCTAGATGCATCCTTAACAACATGTTATAAGGTTTTACTTCATCTCAGATTATCAGTGTTTGAGGATAGGAAACAATTTCCTTTGTGATTTGGAACTTTTGGGTGCTACCATGATATAAATAACTGTGTGAACTTTACCCATCTCTAGCTGGAACTTTGCCAAGAAACATCTATTGTTCTTTTACCAATCAAAATTCCTTTGATTTCCCTGGAAGTGTCATAATAAATTTGCTGTTTGTCAGGGTTCAAAGTTTTGATTTCCTAGTCTGGATTTCAGTCTTCTCTACATCATCAATTGTTGCAGTGGGGTGTCTGCAACCTTCTCTGGAAGACAGCTTTGCCCGTGGGAAGAATCAGGAGATGATATTTTTATGGATGTTCATAGATATTCTTTATTCTTCCCAGCTCCCTCATGGCTGGGGGTCTGGCAAGACTGAGCACCCCTGGGCAACTCCCAGAGTTCCCCGGGCAGGGGCCGTGAGCAGCCAATGGGGTACAGAGCTTGGGTACATGTGACCAGGGAGCAAGGGTCGGGGAACCCCGTGTAACTCAAGCTTCCCACCCAGGGCCCATCACCCCGGAGGGGTGCCCCAACATCTCACTCTTTTTTTTTTTTTTAATTAAAAGTAACAAAAACAATTTCAAAAGAACACAAGTAGCCTTCTGAACCCCAAAAGTTTAAACAGAGCATTTCTGGAGCATCCTAGAGCTGGTAGGAGAGATGGATTCCTTCTGAACACACTTTGTGGGGAAACTGAGGTAGGAGAGGGTCTTTTTCATCTGTTCCTGATAGAACTTCAAACAAAAATAGTTCATTCTTTCTTTTTCTCTTTTTCATGCCCCACTCGGCATTGGAGGGGAATTTTGGGGAAACGAATTGGGAAAAACAAGGTTTTGTGAGGGAAACCATGGATGGAAAAATGGAAACTGGGGATTATAGGGTATTGGGTAATAGGAGAAGAAGGTAGGCTGAGGGTAGGGAGATTGTTGGCATGGATATTGTTTACAATAGCTTCGATTTCGTGGTTAGTTACTGCCTCTGACTGGCACACCATTGGGTCCAGTCACATGGGCTGCCTGCGGGCCTTTCTATCCTAAAACAATATTAAATTCTACAATCTCCCCTTCCCGCACGCTGGAGATATACTTATTTGTGTTATTTTTTACAATTGCAGTTCTATGGACAAGCACATCTTCTCCTGTGTCATTTTGTATTATAAAACCATAATTCTGCTTTACATTATACCATTTAAGAGTCCCCAAACCTTTCGTTGCCAAGACGTCTCCTATCGCATGCTTGCATGGCTGCTGGTCTCGCGTGGTTGCTGCTCCGCTGATTCTAACACCTCGGTTGGGCTTTTTTGCTGTTGTTGTCTGTGTGGGGTTTCTCTTGCCGCTCCACCATGCTGGCCCAGCTGTGCCCGCTCTGGCGTTTGCACGCTGGTTCCTCCGGGGCGCGAGCGGGGTGGCCACTGGGGGCCGGGCCAGGCTGCGCTGCTCACCCCTACTGCTGTCACTCTGCCACCCGGAGCCACCTCTGGCTGCACTGGTCCTGTAGCAGTTCTGCACCACGCCACCCACTTGGCTGCTGCCGCTCGTGCTGCTGGCTCGGCCACCGCTGCTTGCCATCCCGGCCATGCTGCCGGCCCAGCCACTGCTCCTTGGAGCCACTCCGCCGCCACCTCTGCCTCTAGCCTTTGCTATCATTGTGCCACTGCCTCTGCAGCCTCTTTCCACGCTATTATAGTCACCACCGGCCAGGCATTCACCGAGGCTCTCTCGGCACCTCATGGAGCGCGGGGTCGGGAGGGCGCTTTTGGGCTGAGAGCCAGGTGTGTTCAGCACCACTGCCGTGTCAGCTGCCGAGGCTGCAGTCCGCAGTACCCTGCCTGCCTGCGGGAGACACCTCGCCCTCTCTCACAGCAGGCTCGGGGCCCAGGGGCGCGCTCGCACAGCAGTGGCAGAGCCCACAGCAGTGGCAGAGCCCACAGCCATGGCAGAGCCCACAGCAGGACACGCGCTGCCGGGGAGCAGGTGATGGGAGGACCGCGTGGTCTCGCGGTCGCCATTGAATTGCTCAACAGCTTCTGTAATTAAGTAATATTCACGGAAAAATTCTTCCATTGGCATATGTTCCGATTGAGAAATTAATTCACTATAAACCTTTTCCCAAAAGTCTTTGGTAAGAGCCAAGTTCCAAGAGACATAGAAAAGGTTTTGAAACAGCCATTTTAGGAAGTGTTTCAGTTCTTTCTTGGCTTGAGTAAGGCTAAAATTTGCATATTGTTGTTCGAGTGCTTTTTCCAGTTTAAGATAAATGTCCTTTTGAGGCTCGGACAGCCATGATTCTACTCACGGTTCTTCCATAGTCCAAGAAGAAACAGCCAGAGCAAAGGAAGGAAAGAAAACCCAGGGAGTTCGTACTCACGGATTCCTGTGGATTCTTCAGAACCTTTGCTGTTTCTCTTTTGACTGTTTCCAGAGATTTCACAGGATCGCTTCAAATGCCGCCATTCTCCACCATCTGTTGCAGTGGGGTGTCTGCAACCTTCTCTGGTAGACAGCTTTGCCCGTGGGAAGAATCAGGAGATGATATTTTTATGGATGTTCACGGATGTTCCTTATTCTTCCCAGCTCCCTCATGGCTGGGTCTCTGGCCCAGACTGACCACCCCTGGGCAACTCCCAGAGTTCCCTGGACTGGGGGACATGAACAGCCAATGGGGTACAGAGATTTGGTACATGTGACAAGGGAGCAGGAGCTCAGGGTGTAACTCATGATCCATGTAACTCATGGGTCCCACCCAGGGCCCATCACCCCGGGGGTTGCCCCAACAATTAATTATCCTTTTCGTACCCTGTCTCTTTGAGTGAGTGGATATTCCTCATTAAAACCTCATATGGCAGGGAAGAGAATATAGATATGACAGAGGGAGAATTAATACAGCAAAAGACTGATCTGAATTTAAAAAGGGTGTACAGGACACCTTGATGCAAACCTGAGATTTTCTTTACATAGTAGGTAAGAATTTGGAGATAAAGAGATGTGTAAACTATTTTTAAAAAAATTGGTAAGGTATACAATTTCATTAAACTAGACAACTCAGAGTTAAAAATAATGTCTTGAATTCCTAACCTTTCTTATTCTTTTCCCTGAACAACTCACATTTGTATTAATGCTTTCAGTTCAGATCAGATTTCAGGATTTAAAAATAAAAACAATATTCAAAAAACTGCACAATTTTCCTCTATTGCACAGCTTAAAACTAAATTCAGATACTAAATCTTTATTTACAGCAGACTGTGCTTCTTCAGTGTAAAAGACAGTTAACTTGAAAAGCCTCACTGAAAGATCACGTGGCCCTTCCCTTACATATTTATGTGTGCATTTATTATGTAATTAAAAGGCATAAACAAGGACATGCTGTGTGTGCGAGTTTCTGGAATCTCTTGTTTTCCCTCCATAGTGCACAAACAAGTCATTTAGGAGAATAAAGTCTGAAAGTGAATCATAAACTTGTGTTGTTGTTGTTTTTCTAAGAGAACTTTCTCTGGTAGCTGCAAAACAGAGTTACCCTGTGGCAGCCCAAAGCACTTGCTTAGCCCCTAGAATTCAATGCTATGGCAGAGCTAATTTTTGCAGACAGGCTGACAAAATTATCTAGTCGCTCTGTGCCAAGGATAATGACATTACGGCTTGGAGTAGAGCAGAAAGCAACATTATACTCTAGTTTGAAGGGTATAAATAAACAGCTTTGTTTATCACTCCATTAAGAAATTTGATACAAGCAAACATCTACTCTCCACCCAGAAGCCATACCAATGAAGCCTTGGGTAAACTGGTGGTTTGTTTCTAACACCACTGAGCAATTAGATTTCAAAAAGTAATTTCTTTGTTAAAAAAAAAAAAAAAAAGAAAAAAGATAAAAACACTGTGTTTTAATCATTAGATTGACAGGGACAAAATCCTTGAGAACTCTGTGCTTTTCAGAGACTGTTGTTGGACAACATGATCTTTGACACTCACCCTGTACGTGTACGTCTCTACTGCAGCCCTCAGCACGTGGGGCTGGGTGTGTACCTCAGCCACGCTGCAAATGAGACCGAAGGAAAGACAAGCCGGGCCTGTGAGTCAGACAGGCACTGCAGCTTGCCCCACCTGGGAAGTCTAGACACAGCCCGTGTGCCTAAGAGTGCTAAGATATAACTGCAGATAAAAGCAGCCCTGTAATTGCAGCTGCTTTCATTTGGGCTCAAACTTTGATTTGATGTTTAAAATATATCCTTCAAAAAAGACTTCTTTTATGAGTCTGTTGAGTCATAGAGACCTAAAATCAATTCACCTTTCTGCCATAGAATTTCTGTGTGACCTTGGGCAAACCACTTAATCTCTCTGTTCTTATCTACAATTACCAAATGTTAAACTTCCTTCATGCTCAGCGTTTTCTTAAATGAGAATAAATAGGGAGTGGAAAAAAAGACAGCAGTTTAGAAGTGATACAGAAGACAGGAAGATAAAGAAGGAAAGCAAAAGGACAAGATGGAGATGTGTGGGATATAGGAAGTTGACAAGGATGAAAACATACAGTAAGAAGAAGCGAACATGAAGAAAGCCTCAAAGGTGGCTAGCTCATGGAGAGCAGATACGGTTCTGAAAGTCATTTGAGAATCAAAGTGGCAGATGCACTAGCTAACATCTGCTTGGAATGAGCTGCATGTGTGTGAGGAGGAATGTGGGAGAGGATGGCCCGCACTGCCTGAGAAAAACAACTGTCAAATGATCAAAGGGTGTCGATTTTCTCAGAGTACAACCACCCTCTGATCTGTGACTCTTCCCATAGGTAAATACTTAGATGGAGAATTCAGGGGTTAAAAATGAATAAAATGAAACAGCACAGGGGGGTCCTAAGGTTTCAGTGTTTTCAGACTAGTCTGAAATCTTCCATGTAAGTTAATAGCAAAAAGAGGAATTTTGCCAAGGCAACCCAGATACAAAAACCAGTTGAGACTGAATGTGTCTAAATGCCATTCTTAAACAACTTCTGATATTCAAAACTCTAGTTTTGAAAATAAGTATTACTAATTGGTCAAGTTAAATATCATGACTCACTCTTGGAAAAAAAGTAATAGGAAGGATAATATATCTGAAGATTTAAACAAATGAATCCCTTATTCTTTGTATTTTCTTCCGTTTCTGTAAGTCTTGAGAAGTAAAATGGTTCCAGTTTCACATTTTGCAATAATCATGGTTTCTAGGAAGTCACTTATTTAAAATGAAAGCTGAGATTCTTATGCAGTCCTATAGGTCTCCATTCCAGCAGCTGCAACTTCGGGAAAATGTTATTTACTGTGAACCTTGCAATAAAATATCCTGGGAACTACTCTCCTTGGAAAATTGCACCCAGAATACATCACTCCCTTCTAAGCCTAGATTCCTTACATATTGTAAAAACTGTGATGAAACCATGTCCCTACAAAAAAGGAAGAAAAAGTTCTTTCCATGGGGATTCCCAAGGTGGATTTTTATGGCCATAAAAATCCCATAGTAGTCAACAGGAGTCTTAGAAAGTACATTAGAATTATTCAAGAATCTTACTCAAATGATTAAAACACGGATCCTCACCAATATATAAAGCACAAGAATCATTTTAGTCTTGAAAATGGTCTAAAAGTCAAAATACAAAGCTTTTAAATGAGATTTTTTAGAACTTGGCTACATGTCAAGAGCACCATTGGTTGGACTGTAGCTGCACTGTACAAATTAATTTCTAACACCAATAATACATGGAACTGTTAAGAAAACTGTGTCTCTTACCTTGTAAAGGTTTGAATTAGGGTGATAGAAACAATCCTACAACCAAACAAAAGTCACTGTAATCAGACACATTGTCTAGGTATGGGAAGCACTAAGCACTAATAAACACCCTTTCCTGGGATGTCATATTAAATTTTGTGAAGATGGTCGTGACTATCCATCCCCAACTTCCATTTCAAATAAACAGTTACTTGTCTCAAGCCTCATTGATTTCCATTGCTGTTGAGTGTGTGAACATTGGAGTTCCTGGCATGAAGAATTTTGCCAGTGACTGCTCCCCAAGACTCTCTCTTGCTCTTGGAAACACAAACTTTTAGAAATCTTCTGCTGCTTGGCAGTTCTCTGAATTCCTCACATTGTGAAAAGGAGCATTTGAGTTAGACCTCAGGAAAATGTCATTGACTAATGAATTCTCTAGACTTCCATAAATAAGGTACTATCCATCCTTCCCTGGGGTCATAAAGCCTTTGGTGAACTCACAAAGGGCATTTCTTTTGAGGGAATATATAGAAAAGGTTAATAGAACTGCAAGAGCAGCATTTGTTTTTTCTCCTCAAACTCTCGCAAAACTAAGGAAATGGCAAACGAAGGACTTGGGAAAAGAAGTAATGAATCATATTCAAACTTAAATGGATTCAGGAAATATCCAGTTACTTTAATGGTAGAATTTACCAACTTGACAGCTCTATGGAATTTAGTTTTCTATTTATCTGAAGACAAACTAGTACTCTGGAGAGGTAAGTCAAATTTTCAGTACTTCCATCTTATAATGCATCAAGCTTGACTTACAAATAGCCACACTACAAGAGAAGAGAGAACTGCGTTATAGAATTCAGGAAGTCCTTAACCTAAAACATCCAGGAACTGGCAATGGGATTATACAGATTAATTATTTTGAGATGCTGGGGAACATTGTTGGACCACCTGATAAATTACTATGTTGTTCCAAACCTCTGCATGAAGAAGTTAATGAATACCTGTAATATGGTCAAAATATTAAAAGTTTCTTTTTCTAAAGTGGGATATGATTTTAACATATGATTTTATGTGGTGAAACTATCAGAAGCTAAGTGCTGCTCCCATGTATTTATTACCAGAAGTGCTATATTTATTCCCCCTTTTCCTAAAAAAAAAAAGTGGATTCCTGATTACCAATGAGCAATTTCTTGTATTATAAAATTGCAGAAAAGCTAAAGATGTAAGGCCAGGATCATGTCTGACTAACAGCGGTGCATTAGATTGACAATAATTCTACTGAAGTAAATGGGGTTTGGCTTACTGTCCATTTTTCTTAACATTCAGTTTATTCTATCATCATTGTAATACTGGGACTGAAATACCCACTGAAACAAGGATGAAGAGCTTTTCACGTCGGTACTCAAAAGACAGTGAAAGTTCAGGGGAAATGTGGCAGAAAATTAAGAGACGATCACAGTTTAGGTGGGTTCTGGTATTATTACAGGAAAAACTACTTTGAGATCTAGTGCAGGTGGCAATTGGGTAGATAGCCTGTTACCCTGGGCGAGAGTGAAGACATTTCAGACTATTATCTTTGTAATTTGTAATTTATTGCACACATGGTTTTTATTTTTTCAATAGCCTAGTGTGCTGGGTCTGTCTGGGGAGGAGCTAGTTTTTCTCACAGCAGCCCATATGGTGCTGTGTTTGGAGTTTGTGACTAAAAAAGTACGACTAACACACCAACATTTTAGCTGTTGCTGAGCAGTACTTGCATGGCATCAAAACTTGTCTTTTTCCCACTCTGCCCCCGCAGGGAGCTGAGGTTGTGCACAAACTGGGAAGAAAGGAAGCCAGGACAGCTGACCTGAATTGACCGAAGGCACACTCTATGCTATAAAACCTTGTGCTCGGCCATAAAAACTGTGGAGAGGAGAGTGGTTGGTGTGGGTGGGATGTAGTCACTGCTCAGAGCTGGCTCAGCATTGATCTGCTCAGAGAAGACAGTGAGCAATTGACTTTGCATCACTTTTTTCTACTCCTCTTTCCTCCATTTGATTTCTTCATCTCAGCCCACAAGCTTTCCTGCTTTTGTTTTTCCAGTTCTCTTCCTCCCCACTGGGAAAAAGGGGAAACAAACAAGAGGCCGTGTGGGGCTTTACTGCCAGCTGTGGTCAATAAACACAGAGTTTGAAAATTTGATCCTGCATGGAGAGAAAGCTCCTCTTCATTTCTGTGCCAGTTTTGCATTTTAAAACACACAGTGTGCCAGATTTGTTACAAGCTCCATGCAGATATGAGATGTCATTCTCCATAGTCACTCTCCATCGCAAGGAATTGCTATGTGAAGTCTAATCATACCATGCATGTGTTGCATCACCAGTCACAGTGTGTGGGCTTGGGTGTTGGCTGATGCCTTAAGATGACTCTGAGCAGAGGGTCAGGCTAACTCTTGTGCTATAACGATGATACAACCTGAGCTGACTTGTCATCCCTTCCCTGATGGAAGCAATAGCTTTTTATGACATGGTGAACATATTCATTTACAAAGGAAAGAGCTGTGAAGGAAATAGTGTCATGTTTTCAAAAGCTGCTGGCTTTGACATGTGCGTCAGGCCAGCTGAAATCACTGTGCTTAAGGGGAAACTGGGAATTGTTCTCACAGCTGACAGATTATGTTTCCACAACTACCATTTTTGTAAGCTTTGGTACTGCACTTCTGTCATTGCCCATTTAATACAGATATGTTACTAAACTTATGCCTCACTGTCAGACCACTACAAAATCCACAGGGGAGTGTGGCTAAAAAATTCCTCTGTCTTTATGTCTTCAGGCTAACAAGGCTACCAACTCTTATGTGAATGATGCTGTTGGTAGCCAGAGAGAGGTACAGCCTCGTGCTGCTGCTAAGGCATGTTTAGATGCTGTGGTTACTGTGTGGGAGGTAACAGAAAAACAAGGGAAGAATGCAGATATCATGGGAGGGATGGTAGAAATTAGGTGTAATTGTTACACAACAATTCCTACTATTTCTATGGTATTTTCATGTGCATGGTAAAGGAGCATGCCACTTATGTTTCTTGTTTAAATATAGAAAAGAGAAATGAAAATGCATTTTTGCTGCTCCTTAAACTGCATGAACTGGCAACACAGGCACCTGTTCCATTTCTGAGCTCAAGAGATAAGATCATAAATCACATCAATCAGTAAACCCAAATCCTCTGTAACCTTCAATAGATGAAAAATAACAGTAGCAGTAATCCTTACTTGATACACTTGTTGTCAAGTATCATCCATTAGTCTTCATAAAGTGCGCTGAGCTCCTCAAATATAAATGTACAACACGCTATGTGTGGAAAACATGTGTTTGAGCACAGTGGTAAAATGACCGTGAAGTCCCATATATCTACAATTGTTGGTCTGATTTTCATTTAATTTGTATTGGTGTTAATCAAAATGGATTTACATGAAGTGATAGAAGTTACGTTGCTGTGATAAATCTGAAACTACAATTAAATACAATACATTTTTTAATGCTTTAAATTCATAACACCTACTTCAAGATGCTATAAATCTGAAGCTATTTCTTCTGTAGGACATTTACGAATCTAATATAGACATAGGCCTGATCCTTATACAGAATTATATCAAGCGGCATAAGCTGAGGATCTGTCATGAAAGGAAATTGGGTATGGAGTATAATGAGATTATTTGCTGTGATAGGGATAGAGACTGCAATGAGATATCATGACTATATTTCATTCTGCTGAGAAAAGAACTGATCTATAAGAAAATTAATCTGGTCTGGTCTAGTAATTGCAATCTGCTTTCTTCAACCCCATCCTCCAGCATAATTAGGAAAAATAAAAAAGGAAAAAAAGAGGAAATATAACTAGGGTGTGTTTGAAGAAAATTCAAGAGTTTTAAAAATTTTTAGAAGGATAGATATAGATATTTTGCTAACTGCTTGTTTAGTTGACAGTAGTAAGTCAGTGTACAATTAGCCCAATGAAAAACCTCCTACTTCAAATTTAAGCTATTTGTTTCTCCATTTTTTCTCCCTTATCTTTCTGTCTTTCCTCATTCTCCTGTGGTAGAACTTCTCTTTAATACACAAATTTCTGTCTTGCCTGTTTATTCTCCCTTCACACCTGCAGGAAAAGCAAGAAAATATCATCCTGAGAAGAGCATGAGCAAGTAGAGATATTCTGAATAGAATGACTCTGATCTTGAATATGTGATGTTTAAGCCTGTAACGGCTCCCATTGCTTAGAAAGCAGGAGCATCAGTCCTTGAAGGGGCAGACAGGGCTTCTGTTTGGATAACACTGTGTATAACTCTCTTTCCTGTGTTGAAGAAAAAAGGATTTAAAGAACTCTAACTACTGGAAAAGCCAATGAATTGAATGTGAAGAGAAAGTTAACCTTGACCACAAAAGCATGCCCTGATTTGAGAGTGAATCCATCAGATGATATCTTACAAGGAGAGCAACAAACTAAATACTTTATTTTCAAGGTAGACTACCAAGTACTTAGCAAAATGAAGTGGTTTCATTGACTAGATGTTCCTCTCTAAAACAATTTGTACAGACCTGGGAAATCATTAAGTGTTCATGAGTAAAAATAATGAATGTGTTGCAAGAACTCCTCAAAATGAACCTGTGACAGTGATTTAATAAACAGACATCTAAATCCTAGTGTTTCACATACAAAAAGGCATTGGTAACATGTTTTATTTCTTTTTCTTCAGATGTGTGTTTCAACTTTACATTATTTTTTTGTCCCACTGCATAATTGAAGAGCCCTATCTCAACTTCTGGATTTAAATGACTTCATGAGTAACTGAACAATGCTACTGTTTGGATCACACTTCATGCTTGACTTTCACTGCTTTTGGTTGTTGGGTTTCCAGATAAGAGACATAAAATACATTTCACATAATTTGTTTTCAGTTTTTTGGGCCAAAACATTAGATTTTTTTTTCCTTATCTTTTTGTCTTACTAATAATAAGAAGACATGAATCCATGAGCAAATAGATAACAAACCTATGAAACTATGACTTGATTGATAATAGTGATATTTTGAGGCAATCTTGCATAAAACTCTAGGAAAATATATGGAGTTGTTACTTTCAAAACACATCAAAACGTTCATCTCTAAAAGAGAAAGAAATTGTGTGTAACTTCTGGCCCTACATGTTTATCTTTTTTTTTTTTTCCCCAATGGAATTAGCAGACAGAGTTTACATATCACACTAAATATCTAATGGCATGCACACATGTATAATAACTAATTACCTCCCCTTTACTTTTTTCCCCCTAGGGCAACCAAGATAATAATAGCAATTTTTTGGTATATTTTTTCAAGCTTAGTAGTGAGTTAGAAGGCCCTTGGGCTACATGAAAATTAGAGAATTACACTAATTTATTTCTGTCAAATTAAGAGCATTTGAAAAGACCTAAGCATGATATTTCAGATCATTCTCACTGTATCTTTATTGTAATAAATGAGGGCTTATTTTTTCCCCTCTCATGAAATAATTTTAAAAGTCTATACTTGTGTCATAAATCTCCTGGGATACATCTGTGAAGGCTCATGATTCTCAATTGAATTATTTTTGTAAGAGGGGCAAGACCTTCCTTGCTGGTAGGTGAAGACACGACAGCAATCACATCCTTCTTTCTGAAAGGAAACAGTTATCCCATTGTTCTCTGTTTCCAGGACGAAAAGAGAAGTTGCTGGTTTGGAAGGACTTTTGGCAGAAAAGCCAACATGGCAAAATCAGGGGGTCTGCCGAAGTATTTCTGCTGTCTTATTGTGACTTGTGTGGTGTCTTGTACAAATGCAGTGATTGGCATGCACATAGATGAAAAAGCCAAAACTGTTCCCGCCTCTCTGCAGTTTGTTTCATCGTTTTACATGCGAGATGCAAGATGAGACAAGCAGGTCTTTCACTAAGGCCTCAGCATTTTGCCTGGATTTACAATTCTGGGGGTTTGATACAGGTGTCTAGTTCAAACCACTCACGTCCCACGTGTTTTTTCCATGCTGTAAGATAAGGTCCTTTCTGGTGTCTTCAATAACTTTATATTCCTTGGAAATGAATTGTACCATAAAACTGTAATGGAGTCCTCCAGATGAAAAGGAATACAAGGAATTAGTTTTGCCCATAACTTTTGTCTTGTTCCCTAGCAGTTGTAGCTGGTGGTGCCATTGTTTGTGAGTTGGGGGAAAAGGCTGTGCTCAGGGCAATGTGATCCTCACTGTATATGCTGTTGCTTCAGTCAGGTAACTGTGATCTGGACTTATTCCGGTTCTTTTAAATCACCAACAACACATGCATTGCTAAAAACATGATTACATGTCTTTCCCTTTTGTGAAATCAATGTTTATGGAGAGAGAGGAATGAGCCATACAGGAAAAAGTTTCTTGTATTAACAGCTTACCATCTGGGAGTATTGCCGAATCCTGTTCCATTTGAGAGAATGCTGATATTGAGAAATATATGCAATATTTTGTGGACAATATCATATTTGTAAAAAAACCCTAAAAAGTATGAATCAATTCTGCCTTCCAGGGAAGTGGGTAGCTAAACTTCCAGTGACTTCCATGAGCATAGGCTTGTGCCCCATGTGTATTTTTGTCAACTCAGTTCAGCATGTTCAAACACATATTACAATAATCTAATTGCAGTGCAATTCCTTCCAACCACCAAGTGCTACTTTAATTGCATAGCTCACATTTACGGTATGTACAAGGCCTTAATTTCCTTTAGATCTGTGACTTCCAGAGTGACAAGGCTATTGTTTTGGTGTGCTGGTACATCTACCGTGAAAGAACTGACCCTTTGCATTTCTGGCAAAATGGCAATGCTTTGCCAGACCAACTATTTAAAAGTAAAAATGTAAGATGGCAGAAGAGTTGCTTGTGTGTGTTCTTGAAGGAGAACTGATCTCCTCACTCTGATTTGGGGGATACGGGCTTAACAAATAGCTTGAAATAGCAAAAGCCCATCCACTGCTGTTCCCAGCAGATGAAAATAATAAAAGTACTGAGAATAAATGAGGCACTCAATCTCTAGAAATAACCTTTTGTATTCAAAGATAAAAGCTTAAGAAACTGGCTCATTGCCAAACAACAAAACGAG
>VZTN01036280.1:108709-126069 GCA_013400515.1 Erpornis zantholeuca | reverse complement strand
CCCGCCCGCGGCATCACCCGCGCCGCCCGCAGCCTGCGCGTGCCGGGGCAGCTCCCCCGCTCCAGCCGTTCCCGAGGCCCCCCCTCTCCCCCCCGCCCCGTGCTCCAGCGGCGCAGGGAATCCAGAATGAATGAGCGCGAATTGCCTTTGTACTTGTCGCTGCGGGTCGGGGAGGGAAAGGAAAATTCCCAACACCCTTCCCTTCCCTCCCAAAAAGTTCATGAGCCCCGATTCCAGAAAGTGATCGTTGTGTGTGGTTGTGCGTCATCGTGCTAAATTTGTTTCAGCGTAGGGCTTCTGGGCCTTTTATTTTCTTAAAGGAAGCTTTAAATGAAGGCTCTCCAGTAAAGCCTGTGAAGGCAGTGTTTGTTTTCCTGTTTTCAGGTAGTCATCCTATTCCTTTTCTCTGAGCTGGAAAGCATGTTATCGTAATCTGGTTGCTTCCAATAAAAATATTTGGATTTTCCGAGTGTGTTTTCTCATATTAAACAGTTGTACAAATGCTTAATATTAGGATATTGCTTCAGTCCTCATGGGACATATTTACTGACTTCAGAAAATGCTGCGTGTCCTCCCAAAACTTGGATGTAGTTGGGATACTTAATAGTTGTGCTTACAAAACCAACAAGAATCTCAGCGTGGTGTAAAGGAACAGGCCAATACATCCTTGGCCTTGACACGATCTCAATGAATACTGATGTTGAAATAGCGAGGAGGAGCTTTAAGCGGACTGTGCATGGGGTGTGCTTTCTGCCGTCCCAGTGTCTCCTGTCTGTCAGGAGAGGGCCCGAGCTCTGACAGGAGTTCCCCTCCATTCAGATGGAAATAAGAGTTTGCAGCTACTCTGCCAGTTGAATAGCAAAGGGTAGGAAATTTCCACTATGCTGTTGTCTAGTGATCTTTCTGTATAGGCAGGTTTCCTCAAGTGTGTGGGCTGGGTGTGTGGATTGCAGAAGTCTGGCTGTGTCATGAGTCTGAGCAGCACAGACTGTAGATGTGTTAGAAATAGCTTGCAAGGTTTTTTTTTTTTAAAGAAAGGTGAAGATGAAACCATTTTTTCTGTTTAAACCTATGTAGTAGGATAAGTCACTTAAAATGTTACTAGTCAGTGTTAGACCAAGGCCAACAACATTTGAAATTGAGATGACTTAGTTGGTAACTGAGTTTCTACAACTGTTGATAAAAGATTCTTTTGAGAAAGTATCTAATGATGTTCTGAATAATTTTATTTTTTATAGGCAAGTCAATTAATTTTACTTCATTAAGAGGTTTTGTTTAGTAGTTTAGGTGATTGGCATGTGCTTACTGCTGCTATATACCATATCCTCAGCCTGGGCACTAGGAAATGAGTGTTCAGTAACACCATAAATTTTCAGTGTATTTTTTCATCAATATTTGTTTGTTTTGACATTCCATGATTAACATACATTGTGCTTATTTAGTTTAATCATAGTCTGACTGATTTAGGGCGTGGTGTGTGGCTGTTTGGTTTTGCTTTTTAATGGCAGGACACTAATTGGGTGGCTCTGTTAGCACAGGAGAATATGCGGGGTTTGGTCTGCTGCTCTTACCATAGAGGTGTGAGCTTAGAGCTCTCTCACCGACTACTGTTCCTTTTTTGTTGCTGGTCTCTTAGCTGAAAGGCGAGGACGTAGGAGAGGAGAGCTCTATTTGCCAGTCTG
This sequence comes from Erpornis zantholeuca, assembly GCA_013400515.1. Classification (NCBI taxonomy): domain Eukaryota; kingdom Metazoa; phylum Chordata; class Aves; order Passeriformes; family Timaliidae; genus Erpornis; species Erpornis zantholeuca. The sequence goes on along the minus strand of VZTN01036280.1, from coordinate 124,387 downwards.
CTGAGTTGTCATGTCTCCAGGGGCAGCACCATGAGAATTCCGCTGGCTCTGGTTCTTATTTGCGTATTTCTCTTGTCGCAAGACAGCTTCCTCACAGAAATAAAACACGAGCAGTAGAGAAACTGTTAAATAATTATTCACAGTATGTGCATGTTTTGCCCTAGTCTGACACAGTCTCGGGGGCTTATGTAAATTGTAACTGCAAGGCAGTGATTCTGTGTGAATCCCAGTGCTATGGCGTTGGAGTACTCCTCTGTCTGCCATTTCCACATCAGGATTTGTGAAAGGATCAAACACAAGTGGCTCCTATACTTATTTGTCATGTAACAGAGGTTGCATTTTAGAGTTTGGTAAAGAATTGCCTTTTACAGCTGGTGAAAACCCTATAATATGTCTCCTGTGGAAAAAAAATTAGGGACTTTTTTTGCAGACTTGTGGGATACTTCAGTTTGAATCTTTCACAAGTTGATATCCAAACCTACACACACTCCCCCCCAAACTCTTCTTTTTAAAATTGTTTGTCATCATCATTTCTTGTATTAAAGAGACAGAAAATACTGGGAAAAACTACTGACTTGAGGCTGTGGTGTTCTCAGCAGCAAGGCATGAGGGGTGCTGATAGTCCTTGAAGAGGTGATTGGAAGGAGGGTGGGTCCTGGGGTACACCCAGCGTTTAATCAGGTAGAGCAGAGAAAGGAGGATTTGGCAGACTGCTGGGTGGGGCCTTTCTGCAAGTAAAAGGAAGATCAGCCTCTGTCTCTGCTTGCAATGGCAAGGTGCTGTGTCTACCTAGAGTTAGAGCAAGAATGGAGTGAGATCATCATAAAAGTCCAGTAATGAGATGCTCACTGCACACTCAGACGTGTGCACTGTTCTACAAGATAGTTAATTCTTCTCACCCAAGGTTACAGAAAAATAATTTGTAATGTTTTACAAATATTGCATCTCAAGGGCAATATAAAATATAGCAGTACTTTGTTTCTGGTCACACTAGATGTCATGTCAAGTGTATTTAAGTCTTTTTGTAAAGGTGATTGTGTCAGAGTGTTTGGGACAGAGGTGGCATTGAAGTACATAGATATTTTGAAGTACATAGATATTTGGACCGACTGGATTTTCTTTTGATGCTTAGTTGAATCCTTTGGTGCACAGATACGTATTTGTAATTACAAACAAAAATGTCACCAGCAAAACCCAACACCTTATTTTTAGGAAAGCTTTCCACTGTGTCAATGGAAGTACACTCTTGTTGGCTGCCATAACAAAGGATTCAGCTTTGCTTTTTTTTTTTGTTTTCACTGAATTCCTGGTTGAACATACAGTGCTGTCAGAGTTTTAACTGCTTTTCTGACATGGTCATTCTATCTTTTTTTATTGGTGTTTTCAGCAGGGATTTATTGTCATTTAGCTTTCTTCATGAGTAGTGTAATATTAAACATTCTGGCATCACTGTCTGCCATTGCAGTAGGATATTTTATTTTCCTTGCATCTTCCCTTCTCTTGTTACAGATATCAGTACACTCTAGTAGTACAGCAGGTATATTTTGGGGGGGATGTGTTCTGAATGCTTAATCATTACATCAGACACTGGCTTTTGTGTTTCTTTGCAAATGTTGCGTTTGACAGTTTTTATTGTCTCCTGAGGTGTAACCATGCGGAGCCCTGGCTTTTTGTGACATAAAGTATGACATGAGACTGAGGTTATATTTCTTCCAAGTCTTTCTCTTCCTCCCTCTGCTGTCTGTCCAGATCTGGAAAACTGTAATTCTTGAGTGTTCAAGAAATAAGGTTGAAACATGATTAGTGATTATTTCATGTGTATAGTTATGTTAACTTAAAGTAAGGAAATCCATCTTCAGGTGGACTAAAACTCCTTGATGTTCCTGGCACTGGTAGTAGTCAGTAGGATTATCACTTCCATGTGTAAATCCCACTAGTTAAAGATGTGAAGGACAATCATGCAGGTGATAGAATGAAATTCAACAAACCATAAAAACAACATTTAATTTTTGTTATTGCAGATAATGTTGAATAGTTGCTCCCCTGTTTGTGGGAGTGGCATTACATACAGGTAGGTTTGCCAGTTTGGTTTATGCCAGAGTGACATGCTTTTTATTGCTTTTGCCATGTAAAGTTTGGAAAGCCTGTGTATTCATCATGGAAATGATGGCCATGTATGTGGTACCTTGCATTCATCAGAGTCAAAAATTCTAATTTTCACAGTGGAAAAGTGTTTTGATTCCTGGAAATGAATTCCAGCTAATGACAGTATCACCATGGCAGTTTTCCAGATTTGACTTGCTTGTTGATGTGGTTAGGATATGGAGAAGTGGTTTTGGTACCATGGTGCCCTGCAAAAAGAAAAACAAACCAAAACAACTAGGTAAATTGCAATACAAAATTTTGGTTTTGAGTTTTTCTTGTTTTATAGTTTTGGTGTACAAGATGTTCTACAACAATTGAATTGGGTTGCATATTAAATGTGGAAGCTGTACTGCACTTGGAGGAAATATGGAGGATAGCTTTTCGCTGTTACTTGGGTCCATCTTGTTTCCTGACAAGAAATCCAGTGTTATGTGAAGTTTTTTTGGCAGAGTTTCTTGACAGGTTATGGCTTGCTCACTGTGATTAGCTAAGGATAATTAGTACTAATAGGCTCACAAAGAGCAGCTTACTCAGTTTGGGGCTGTTGGAAATTGCAGAGGGGATTTTTGTTTTTTGTTTTTTTCCCTCATTTTGATGTGGCAAAGTAGTGTAAATGGGTCAGTTTAGCGGTCAGCGTTCTGCAGTGCATTTACAAGCTATATTAAAATAAAGATTAAAAATAATCCGTCTGTAAGCACGCATGCGCTTTGCTGGGCTGGGGGAGGCTAGCAGAGCTTCAGGGCTGTGAATAGAAACAGCCTTTCCAGACGCGTTCCTGCTGCATCTCCCCGGTGCTCGGGATGCTGCTGGGAGAAGAAGGACTGGGGAAGGTGCTGTTTGCACTGCAGTCTCCACCATGGAGTCGGGATCACTGTGTTACCCCTATACTGGTACTCCTTCCAGAGTGTGAGGGCTCCCTGATTCCACCCTGCTGCTGCCTGTGGTGGGGAAGGGGTTCCAGCCCTGCCAGCCCCGCTGGAGTGAAGGGCTCTGTAGGTGGGTAGGGCACCAAGGACCTGATGGGGAAGAGCTGCCCCTTCTGGGACCTGCCATTCAGGGTCAGCTCTGAGACAGGGAATGCAGGTGATGGGGTAGTGTTGGCCTAAAGTGGGACTGTTCTTAGGGCTGTGTCTGCTTTAAACTGCATACTGTGGTGCTCTTATTGCCCATGTTATAACATAACATGTTATATTTTGTATATATAGTAAGTTTTTTCAATTAAATTTGGCATATTGTTTTAGAAATTAAAATACAGGTATATTCTGAAATAATTTCCCTGATTTTCTTGTTTTTACACTACTTGCCTCAGTAGCCCCTTGTCTTGTCTTACATGTCAAATTCTTCTGTTGCGCTGGGACCATTTGATGAGTGTCTTGGTCACTTGATGGGAAGTGGACTTTCTAGATAGTTTGATGAAAGTGTATCCAATAGTTGATTAACTTGTATGGATCAAAATGAGAGCTGACCAGGTGTTTTGTAAGGGAGCTTTTTTTGTTTGGTTGGTTTTGTAATACCCAGAAGACATTGGATATTAATCAGAAGATCCTTGTTCTGTTTTGAATCCAGTAAATGCAATTATAAGCTTGTAGGTAAAACAGATTGCTGCTGCGCCAGATAAAGATGCAACTTTTATAATGGCTTTTTTGACTAGAATTTCTACTCTTTTTTTTATGTTCTCTTTTTAGTGGCTAAATAGCTTGTAAATAACCTAAAAATCATTTACAAGAGGTGTCCAGCTGTCTTGTTCATTATAGAATAATCTTGTTTTTGTGTTTGCATCCTTTGCTACTTCTAATCACTGCATAGAATCTTACATCTTGGTGGTTTCAAATGTATTTTAAATAGCTGATCACTTTCAGGTTATTGTAGATTGGTAGGTAACTTCTTCGACATGTGAAATTGGAAACTAAAACCAAACCAAAAATCCCCTAACATTCAGTTGGTTGCTGTTGAGGACTTTACTTACAGTAAAGAATTTGGAAACCACATCATTATTTTAATAGATGTACACAGAATCCTCTTGGGAGAAGTAAAACTGGTGCTTGGATTTTTAGCAGTGATGGGTTTCTGGGGACCATACTATGCTAGAGAGTATTTCAGTGCAAAATGCAAGCATAGTTTCCGGGACAGGAGCCAGGGCTTAGGCTGCCTTCTGTCATCTCCAGCGGACAGTACATAGCACTGGGGTACAGTTGTGTTTACTTTTGCTCTTTCCTTTCCTGTGAAAGGTTAAAAAGTTCTGTACTTGATTCTCTCATGTAATTAAGTGTCAGTGGTAGGATGTTGCTAATGGTTTTGATGCACTTTTCTTCATACCTGAGTTATGTCTCTGGCTTCTGATAGCACCCTTACAGTTAGAATATCCAATAAAAATTGAATTTGTGTCAACATTTGGCAATGTTTTTGAATTAGAAAAGTTTTGAAGATTGATGTCAGTCCAAGCATCTAATCCCCTCGGTACTTTTAATAGCCCCCTTACTTTTTGACAAAGTCTTTGCATGTGTCCTTAAGTCTCAGATGCTCAGTCTTAAAACAGAATCCCACACACTTTTTAAGGTTGGTATTGAATGCTCAATTAATGAAACAAGTTGAAACTGGTAGCATCTGTGTAATTGGTGAATTCGGTGGGGTTGCTGGGTCTCCAAGGTGGATTGGTAAAGCAGGTGTGTGTGTTAGGCTGGATAAATCTGAAGAGAAGGCTTAGTTTGTTTTCAAAAACAATGTGGCAGAAAGCATTTTCACCTTGAGAAGTATCTTGTGTGAAGGACTGCTCTGTGTGGAGTTCCCTCAAATATCAATTATGTTATTAAAGCACCAATTGCTTCCTCCCTGGTCTGGATCCAATGTAATAATTTTATCTTTTCACTCAGTTCTTTCATCTTCCCAACAACTAGATACAAAGCTAAAATTCCCATAAACAAGTGAAACTATTTTTTTTCTAATGCACTGCTTAGTCATCTTTGCCAGCTTTCCTATATAGCTCCAAGAGTGGTTTTTAATGTGTCTCTCTTAAAAATAGAGATGCCAAAATGCCCTGTAAGCGTTAAGAATCAGAAAGTATTAAGAAAACCTCTTTGTATGCATTATTGTGCACTGTGCATTACATATGTATGCCAGAGGCTTATTTATGACTAAAAACATTGTATCACTAATTTCTCATTTTGATTTTCAAAATAGGTAATGGAATTAGATGAAATGAAAATAGTAATTTTAGCTTTTTCTTTACAGGATTGATCTTGCTATTCTATCTGGTATTCTATGGCTTCCTAGCAGCACTGTTCACATTCACAATGTGGGTTATGCTTCAGACACTGAGCAGTGATATACCGAAATATCGTGACCGGATTTCTAGTCCAGGTAACACTGTATTTATTTTTTCATAAACCTCTGTCTGGTTTAACAACTGAGTTTCATTTGGGAATTTGTTTGAAGTGTGAACTACTTATGGGAAACCGTGATTGTTACTCGGTTACTTGCAGGTTGCAAAGGTAAAACTTGGTGTGAGGCAAGTTATATATGTTTGTAGCATAAATTCAGGCAGTAGCTTTTTGTGTGTATGCACTAACTTTTGCCATTTTTCCCTCTAAGCTCCTGTTGGTTGAGTTTGTCATGTACACCACAATTCTGCCTGCAAGTCCACACAACATGCTGATGTAGAAGTGGGTTTATAATTTAATCAACTTGCTTTAAAGATACTCTAAACCAGTTCTCTTGGATCAGATGAAAGGCCACCTTGATTAGTGTTTGATACTTTGCAGAAGGTACAGGAAGGCTGTACTGTGGGTGTGATCTGCTTAGAGCATGTGAGACTGTGGGATGGAGGCCTTTGCAGAGTTCTTATTACAGTATTAGGTAGTTTCCAACCAACATGGAATGTCCATGCATTTCAAGGATTGTTGACCTGTTATGTAGGGATCCACTAAAGAAAGAGGGTCCTGTTTTGTCTGATTTACGATGAAGCTAAGTCCATGTGACACATAGCTGCCACTAAAAGTGGTGTCTTGCTTCCTCAAACTATTGCTTCCTTTGTGTACTGCCCACCCATCGCACTGTTGGCTGCTTCAAGGAGCTGTATGTTAAGAAAAAAAAGCCCTGTACAAATAAGAATGAGTAATAAGATGGTTGTCTTCCCCAGTATGATAATATTTTGGTGGAAGTGAGAAAACATCATTTTTTAAAACACTTTTTTGTTTTTGCTTTTGTAGAATGCAAAGCTCTTAAAATGGAACATCATCTTGCAGCTGTATCCACTCTTACGATGGTACAGTGATCTTTGTGTTGCAGTGTGAGCAAGTTGCAGTTGGGCCAGTGTGATAAATGTCTCTGGATTCTGAACAGAATTTGTTTTGGTGTAGTGTTCTAGCCTTCTCTAACAAGTGTCATATTGTAAGGGATTTTGAGGATTTGTGCTGGTTTTTTCAGTCTAAGAATGGGCTAGATGCTGGAAAGAATAATTTAATTAAAAAGAAAAATAAATGAGGAAAAAAAAAAAGATGGCTTAGTTGACCATTTCTCCCCATTTCCGTTGTGGAAGTCAGAAGCATTGTAGTGGATGGAGCTGTGAGTAACTGTGGCTTAGTGCTGGGCTTGAGTGTCATTTCTTCTCTCTTGCACTTCTGGGTATTAATTTTCCTTGGTTTTGAAATAAGTTATAAGGGATGCTTGTTTTTAAAAGTATGTATGCCACAATTAGTTTTTAATAGAAGAATTCCTGTAACATTTCTGAATTAAATCTCTTTATTAACCATGTCTTTAGTAATTCATACATTAAAGTTAATCAGATTGCTTGTTTCTGTTTTAATGTTTCTCCTTAACTCTGTCGTTTTTCATTTGCAGTGAGACATGTAATGTTCCTGGCTGTAAACTTAAATTCTTAAAAAAAAAAAACCTACACACAAAACCTGGATGCCGTAGGTCGAAGGTTCTGCTCTTATGTTAAACATACTTGGAAATCTCATAATTGATTTATTTTATAATTGATATTTGACTTCGTTTGTACGCTGGGGTATAATAGTATAAATCAAATCCAGATGATTTTAAAACCTTTTTTTTTTTTTAATCTCTCCTGGAATTGTAATATAATGTAATCTCTTTTACGATCCTAGATGTGATCCTATGCTGAGGCTGTTAATTCTGTTCCTCTCTAGAAGAGCTCAAATCTTGCATCTCTTACAGTCTATGCATCAGTCCTTCAAATAGCTTTCTTCTGTAGGATTTACACTGTAGCTTGCAGGTAGACTGTAATCCACCGGAAGTGGAGCAGTCCCCTCCTTGTAGGATGTTTTTGACATTTTCCTGAAGTAGTACATCTCTTCAAATTATTTTTTCATTCGCTGATGACTAGTTTAGTTATTTAGTCATATTCCCTTTGAAAAATAACCATTTAAGTCCTTCATTTACATTATAATTCTGTGGATAATAATCCCGTATCTCGTAAAAGCTCTTAATATGTAAAACCCCTTCAGTGATTTTTCAGCCCTACTACTAATTACCTTTTATTTTGTTGAATCCCAGTTGAGTGTGAAGACCAGAAAATGACTGTAATTGTGCAAAGTAATCTGCAGTCAAAATAGTATTTGTAGTTTTATATGGACTGTCAGTCATTAAGGCCTTTACTTGTGGCTTCCGTGGAAATAATTCAACTGCTGTTATTGCAAAAAAGAGGATTTATGATTTATTGGGAATCCTACAGAAAACCTAGAATCAAAAACTTTAAGTTATATCTGGGGGCTTTTTAAAAGCTAAAATATGTTTGTGATGAATTTCTAGTATAGGTCTTTATTATTTGCAAGTTACAAGTATTTGTAAATAATTTCTGCCTTTGGATGACTAGGTTGGCCATTTCTGTAGGTAAATCCTTAGTAGACCTGGGCTACTTAACTATACTTTTGATATGCTTTACAAAACCTTACTGTGGTGGTTAACTACAGTAACCTAGCTTTATCTTCCCATTGCAGTCTTAACTTTCTTAAATGTTTATTTTTTTTATAAAGGCCTGGTTTGAATTTTTTTTTTATATTTTTGTTTTCTGCCTTAAATTTAATTCATTTGGGAATCTAGTTTTAACTGCTTTTGCCAGCGGATAGGAAAATTGCCTGGCATCCTAAGCTGATACAATCAGTTGCTGTGTAATTGGATCTTCTTCCTTTATGCCAAATTTGACTTTGATCTAACAATTTTAATATTCTAACTTAGAAGAAAATGAATCTGATAAAACATAGGTTGGGTTTTGGATTTTTTGTATTTGTTTGGCTTTGTTTTTTGGGGTTTTTTTTGGAACTTCAATGTCTGTTCTCAGCTGTACTTGAAGAGACAGATGCATGGATGCTCACCTGTTAATCACAAATGTGGGTTTTTATCTGTGCTAATTATTTCTATTAAATAAGAGTTACCTTAGGGTAGTGTGAATAAAACAATCAGTTATACACCCTTTTTTGAATCTCTGCTGCAATAGCTGATGGTGCAGTGCTCTTTCATCTGCTACTGAAGCTGTGATGAGTAACAGAAACATCAGGTTCCTGTGTTACTAACAGCTCCTGATGGCACAGGCTTTGTGTATTAGTGTGCCTTTTGCTTTCACCTGCTCCAGAGAAGTGCCTGAGATTGAACTCTGTAGCTTTCTAGGCCATATGCTGGGAAGCAGAGGCAGTTCAGCTCTTGAGAGGGTCCTACTCCATGTGTGCCTTGTCCATCCTTCAGCTGATGCTGTATTCAGCCTTTGGTGATCCATGTCCTTGTGCCTCCTGCAGCTCTGGCTCCTGGCCATGGGCAGTTCGTGCCCCAGTGCCCCCAGCCAGCAGCTGAAAGGAGCCGGAGCTCCCCAGGGAACGCTGATGATGTGGGTGCCGGGAGGCAGCTCTGGAGCATTCGCGGTCCCCAGCCCTGGCTAAGCCGTGGCCCTGTGGCTCTGTAAAGTGTCTTGTCTCAGTGGAACAGATGGCACCTAAACTTTGTTTGAGGAGATGGAGAAGAAGACTGAAAACTAACTTGACTTACTTGTTTTGAGTGGGGTAACTTCCAAGCCACCTTTATGCATAATCAAATTTTTAAAAATATTTTTCCTGTGTTTCTAAGAAAATAATACAATCATAGCTTCATTCTGTATTGCCTAAAAGCTTTGAACCATTGCTTGAACTGAAGGTTTTCTGGGTGTGCTTTTGGGTATTTTTTCAATTATTTTTTAAGCTTAAATTACTGAGTGCAGAAGGTGGATCAATAAAAATCTTTGATTGAAAATGATTAAATTGCTGATTTTGCTTTTCCTAATCACTTGGGTTTGATTTGTGAATTGCAGTTATACGTTGGGTTAGATTTAAATGTTAATGTAATGCTGATTTTGGTAACTGGCTTCAAACACAAAGTACCTTCCAGTACAGTGAATTATAGAGGTAACATTAATGTTTCTTTTCAGATAGACATTTTCCAATTTATGGATATTTGAGATGGGGTTAGAGTATAGGAAAGATAAGTTGCTTAGTTCCTAACTTAAATTTTTTCTTTTTAAGGACTTATGATTTCACCAAAGCCAGACACTGCATTGGAATTTTACTTTAACAGGAGTGACAGCCAGTCATACTCAGAATATGTTACTACACTTCAAAACTTCCTTGAATGTAAGTAAGTTACTTAAAATTGCCCAAGTAATTTAGTATTCTTAATCTTGAGTACATTATTTTATTTCTTGCTTGTAGTTACTAATTGCTAATGGAGACTAATGCCAGTTCAGGGTTACTGTAGATATGTGTGTTATAAAAGTCGATATGTTACAGAAAAAGGTAAGTATAATGCCTCTACTGTATAGGGAGCCTGAGCATGAGGAATAGTACAGTACATAATGGAGAGTTTTGGGTGATGTGGTTATTTAAATACTGTAAGATGCAGTAATTACATATGCCAAAAGAATTCGGTGTAAAATAACATAAGTCTTGTATTTGGAGACAAAGTTTATCAAGACTTACCTGATGAGTCTTAATCTAAATGATTTGGTAACTGAGTGAGAATACTTTAGTCTGAAGAACTTGAGTGTCTGTTTGAAAAATTAGGCACACAAAGATTAAATTAATTGTGTTTTATTGATTTTTCACTCTGATACACAGTATTTACAGACAGAAATGTTACAACACTGAATTTAGAACATAGAGAAAAGGTAACAGGACAACTCTGAAGGATGGCAAAATCACTAGTCTGTCATATTATTTTATGTATGTGCTTATATGTACACTTATTCTAATAATATGGAAATCAATTGAAAATATTAATAAGTTTAACCCCTCAAAGGTTGTCAGTCAGAATGAAGAAGGTGCTGCGAAATCTCACCTCTGTGCATGAGTTGTGTTGTTAGCTACAGCTGTACTTGAATCTCTCCATATTCATAGTTTTGGTGCCTACTAAAAGCTTCTATGAGTAGGCTTTTCTTTCAGAGCTCTGCCAAGGGTTCCTGGGAAGAATGCTGCATTTCATGACTACCTGCCTCTCCTGCAGTTCTGTGGGTCTTGCATCGAGGATGAACTTCCCTTTCTCCATTTTACCTTATTAGCTGGGAGCTGGGGTGTAAGGGAGGGGAAGAAACCATAAAGTATCATTAATGGGAATAATTTAGCATTTGTGATCTGTGACAGTGTGATCTGTGCACTTCAGAAACACAAGAAAGTGAGAAACAACTTGGGATATTAGTATAATATAAATTACACTATCTGATATAAATATAGAGGCAATTTAATATTATTGAAATACTTTTTAAGTTTTCCTGTGTGTTTATAAAAGAAATATTGTATTTATATGCAAAGGGAAAACTGGTTGAGTTTTCAGTTAAAAACTAGATGGTTTATATTTTAATATATTATTAGCTTAGAATATATAGTTAGTTTATGTACAGGAATTAATGAAGTTGTGATTATTGTTACAATTAAAAAAGCAGGAAAGTATTAATTCTTCTGTAATACTCTATTTTTTCATTCAAATACACTGCAACTTCTCTATAGGCTTTGACAAAGTGTTTGTTAAGGTGGATCTAAGAGACATATTGCTCTGAAAATACTTCTTTGAGAAAACTACTAGGGAAATAACACTGTAATTATTTATGTAGGCATCTGCAGATTTTGGCTCCTTATATGCTTTATACCATTGACTTACAAGCTGTTTCTGTTTCATAGCATATAATGATTCAAAGCAGTCCCAAAACATAGACTGTACACGGGGAAAGATCTTTGATCAGAATGATGCTGCTGTTAAAAAGGCTTGTCGATTTAATGTCTCTGAGCTTGGACAATGCTCTGGGAAGGAAGATACAAATTTTGGCTATTCTAAAGGAACTCCCTGTGTGCTTGTGAAAATGAATAGAGTAAGTGCCTACTTATTTTTTAATTCTTAGTACAAGTGCTCCAAACTACTGCTGTATGAAGAAATGACTGTGGAAAGGACTAAAATACGTGTTCAGTTTGCTACTCAAGATATTTGCATTTCTAGAACAGTGTAATTTATTGAAACATTGAGCAATTTCAGAGAGTAATATGAAGTGACCTATTTGAGCATTCTAGTACTTACAAGTATTGGCTTTGACTACTTTCATCAAAATACCTGAATCCTGTTTTAAGAAGTACAATGTTCTTTGCTTTTACTTACTGTTCTGTGAAACAGATTCTGGACCACTCTGCAAAGTAGAGTGTTTTACTTGGTGTCTGTGTTCCAGAACTCTAACTAGAATGTAGTGCATTCTGTAACTCTTAAGCTAGGGAAGGTGATGAAAACTTTAGTATTTGACTTTTCAGTGATGTTATGTGTTACTTGAATTGCTAACTGGTTTGAGCCAGTAACATTACATGCTAAATGTAAAATAAGAAAACAGTACTTTCTGTGACTACTGTGACTATTTTGAGGAGTTAACTTGGGTAAACTATTTAACTTAACAATACTTTAAATCTTAGTCCTAGTTTAAAATTGTGTTCAGATTAAAATGACACTGAATAGATTTTTATTCCCTGTATGAACTCATATTTAGTGAGGGAAAAGTTCAAATTCAGTCTATCACACTGAAAATGGGGGGAAAAGGTCTGTAAATATTTTAACTGTCTCTTTTAGGTAATTGGATTAAAGCCTGAAGGAGAGCCACATATACAGTGTACTCCTAAGGTCAGTTCAGAATGTAAGAAATAAGTGTGTTGTTTATTTTCCTTGTGGTTAGGATGAATAATGAAGTAGTTTATTTCACTCTCTTCCCTTATTCTTAGAGACTTTGTATTTTTGTTTGTGTTTTTCATCTTACTGTATGTCTAATTTATAGTTTTAGTGTCTTTAATTTCTTCAGTGTACTTATAGAAACATTTTTTGGTTGTTCTTTTGTCTTTAGATGTGTTTGAGCTACCTCACGTGGTTTAGAGTTGAGGAAAATGCATACATGTATTTGTGGTGTTGTTTATTTATTTATTTATTGTGAGTTATATTTTGTTTTCCCATTTCATAACCTGTATTTTTATTTTTTCTCCATGCTGCAAGTGCACCTTAGACAATTTTATAAATGATGGGTAAGACAACTGTGTGTGGAAACTAATGTTACCGCTCAAGCAAAAGTTGCCTTCAAATCGAGTATAAACTACTTATAATAACAGCTAATCTTTGCATATTTGTTTTGTACCAATGGATTTACACAGAATGTTTCATTGCAATTATAATAATTACTTTGACTTATGGGTGTTTTTCCTAGACTGCTTGGGGAGCAATGAAACCGTTGGTAAGTTTGTAGCTTGAGCAAGGGGCAGAATCCTGGCTTTTAGCTTCTGGTCACTGATAAAAGTGTAGGCTGGGAAACAGCAGCAGTTAATGAGACAAACACTTGTAAGGGTTTCTGCCTTCATCCTAGGTACCTGTGGTAGGCACAGATTTTAATACTTGATTTTTGTGGAGTCTTTGAAAGTCTTGATTTTTCCATGACAGCCCATTGCAAGCAAAGGTGATTTCTCCTCTTACTCGAGACTGATTTCTTTGCTTCCATTCACAAAACCCTACATTGTTCTCTTGAATAGAATGAAGCAATTAAGCTCATTTTACTTCTACTCTTGCTCTTTTTTCTTTGATGTCTCTAATTTATAATTTTTTTTGCAATGTGATATCCCAAACTAGACCGAAGTTTGCCTCTAGCTGAGGTATTGTTAACAGCAGCATTTCTCCCTTTGTGAACACATTGGAAGCAAGGTGAATTTGCTGTTTGTAATACACTGAGTCTATATATTAATTGTTTTACTACTTAAATAATTCTTTTGGTTATTTCCAAGTCTGTATTTGTGGATTTGATTTCTCAAAGTTCACAGTTTGAATTTCATATGGCTATTTTTGGCCCCTCTGTCAATTTTTATGATCATTTTAAAGGGATCAAGTTCTCTAAAGTGTTCTGCATTGCTTGGCTTTATGCCATCAATGAATGAACTTGGGTTTGCATCTCAAGTCCTTATTGAAACACTGAATGGGGTCCAGGGCAGTCATCTTAATTTCCACCAGAAATTCCTCATGATGCATTGAGAACAAGTGATTTATAAAATATTGATGGTAATGCTATTTTATGATTGTATTTCTTCAACTTCTATGGATGCTCTATGAGACAGTAGTAAAACCTATACTATGCAGATGATACTTTTTCTTACCCTCGTAACTGGTTTCACTAGCAAAAGAGTAGGTTTGATAACAACTTGGTTGATCATTGTGGGATTTTTTTTTTGAGATACATAGAAATAAATTGTGTGTTGTCTTGCATCCTCTTTCTATAAGTACAAAGTTCTGCTACCATATCCAGTTAAATTTTTTCTGATCTACACAAGTGTGATGGGTTTGAATTTTAAAATTATTAATCTTATTAGTTCTTTAATGACTTCCAGGGAAGTATTTGTCAAAGTTTGCTTTGCTACTTTGAATGCATCTATTTTATCTTTATTAGCCTATTCTAACCCTCGCTCATAATGATCTACTTGCTTAGAATTCCAATTAGAATTCATCCTGTAGCTTAGGAAAGCTTAGAATTTACTTACTTAAGAAAACTTAGAATACCAGTTAGAATTCATCCTGTACATTTACTGTTTACTGATTTTTATTTTCCTTTCATCTCTGTTTTTAAATATTTCTTACAATTAAGAGTCACAGAGTGGATAAGGTTGGAAGGGACCATGGTGGTCATCTGGTCCCACCTTCCTGCTCAAGCAGGGGCATCCTAGAGCCCATGGCACAGGGTTGTGTCCAGACAGTTCTGGAATACCTCCAGTGAGGGAGACTCCACACATTCTGGACAATCTGTTCCAGTGCCTGATCACTGCACAGAAAAAAGGTTCTTCCTCATGTTCAGATGGAATTTCTGTACATCAATCCTTACATTTATTGAGAGCAGTTTGGAGAAATGTCTGCCTGGGCTTAACACTGTCTGACTTTTAAATGGTATTTTTGCTTTTACAAGTCTCTCAAATACAAAATTAGGTTAGTAGCTTCTGTCTGCACATCCTGCCAGTCTTGGCCACCTGAAACATCATTTAAGTTTTTCAGTATGGAATTGATGTTCTTCAGGCATTCTCCTCTAAGGTGATTCTTCTTTCTTCTTCCTGAACTTTTTCTGTGGGATTTTTTAAAATGGAAGTGTTTTAGCTAGATGGATGATTTTAGAGTCAGCACACTTACAGCTGGGGATGCTTCCCCCTCTGCCCTGACATAATTGAAGCTGTCATCACTGTAATTTCTGTATATCAGGGAAGTGAGTGTTTGTAGTGTCAAGACATTCATTACAGCTGGTTAGTCCACCTGCACCTTGGAGGAACTAATCTGCTGCAGTCTTAAAAATCTCCACAAAGAGAAACAAACCAACAAAAGATTCTGTCTCCAAGAAGTTTGAAGATAAGCATTTTAGCTTTAGGTCTTTAGTTTGGGGGCAGAGTTGTGCAGTTTCACACATGCTGGAACATCTTGAAGCAGTATTTCTTTCAAGTTTAAACTACCTTCACTGAAAAGTGGTAGATTTCATTTTTTTTTTTTAAACAAGAGGAAAGAAAAGCCTTCATTCCAAAATACATCTTTTTCTGCTGTTTAGTGACTATCTTGACTTTGTGTTAGGTATCACTTTCTAGTTGACAAGAACGAAGAATGGCTGTATGAATGACATGATGTGCCTTGCTTTTGTCAGCATACTCAGGATCTGAGTTAACTTACTTCTTGTGATAGAAATCTCTGTTGTTTAACAGTTTCTACTAATGGACACTGTTCTGTATCGTCTCCATTTCTTCTCCTCAAGTGATCATAGACCATTCCTGCCCAAATTCTTTCCTTGGGTATTTGTATATCATTTCAACATCTGGTAAATTCTTCTTTCTAAACTAGTCTTAATAATGACCCAGTTAGTGAGGTGTAAGTCTCTGTCAGTGCAGTTTTGGGGACATGTCTGTCTAGCTAAGTTGCCTGATTTTTAGATTTGTTTACTGTCAGCAGCTGTTTGTGGAAACTAAATGATAAACAGAAAAAGTGACACTCACTAATGGTCTGATTCTTGAAGTTCTTCAGCACATGAAG
>VZTN01036280.1:79222-104776 GCA_013400515.1 Erpornis zantholeuca | reverse complement strand
CACTTTACAAGAGAATGCAAGTTGAATTGGATGTGAGGTACAATATTTGCTTGACAAAAGAAAAGAATTAATTCTGCTCTCATTCTTAAATTTTAATTTTTATTATAGTCACCAATTGTAATTGCTGTACCAAATATGACTGATTGGGAAGGATGCTCAAGGAAATGTTTCTATGTAAAGCTATTAAACACATACCACCTTTCAGAATGGTTTGTTGCTGAACAAGTAAATGGGATAGGGAAGAAGGGAAGCTGGTTTATTAGTGTATGTTGAGTCATGTTTTTGGGAAAAAAAACCACTGTAAACCCTGCTAGAAAAGTTATGTTCTGTAGCAGATGACACCCACCCTGTCAAACCAAACCCAAAACAAGCAGAAGAGACAATAGAACAGGTTGAAAGACACTCATTTCTGAGGTTGTTTCATTGGAGGTTTCTAGAAAAATTTGACCTAATATAATAAAAAGGGGTAAAGTCATATGCCTCTTGAAGATACTGTCTGTGACTCAAATTATGTTGAATATATTAAGAAATGGTATGAAGAATGTATTTCTAACCTGGAAAAAAAAAAGTGTCTTACCTGAGTCAGATTGGGCTTTGAAAAACTGGGTTCTTAATTAGCTTTTTTCTTAACTGTTCTGATGGATTAAATGTTAATTTAATGCTAATTTACTCTGGTCTCAAATATTTTCCCCATCTTTCTGTTTACTAGGCTCACTATTTACAGCCTCTAGTGGCTGTTCAACTAGCAATTACCCCCAACGGTACCAAAGAAGAAATAGCAATTGAGTGTAAGATCCTGGGCTCACCTAATTTAAAAAATCAAGATGACCGTGACAAGTTTCTGGGACGAATTGCCTTCAAAGTTCAGATGCTTGAATAGCTGGAGTAAATACTCTCCACAAAGTAAATGTTGTGTTGTTTGTTTTGTATCAGCTGGACATGCCATTCTAGGATATGAAACCACCTTGAAGAATGTTAAGGTGGTTTATGGCATTCAGGGTAGCATAATAATATGCTTCCAAATTGTGTGTTTAAATTCCCTTAAAATAAATGCCTATCCTGCTTTTTGCCTGCCCCGTTGGAACAGTGTACAGACTATAGTTATGTCATAGGGACCTGTAAATAGCTGTTTTCAAACACATAATAATGGTGACCTTTGTCCTGTTCTAAAATGTGGTTTTATCCTCCAAGTGAGTGTCTCAAGCTTAATGTGCTGTGCTCTGTAAATATTGTATTGATTTAACACTGGTTTAACTGTCATATCTCAATGCTGACACAGTTAGAGGGGTAAATAATAAATGGTACCTGATTGACATAGAGATTTCTTTGTAAGAGTAAACACCTCCAACATAAATCGTGTGTCTGGGAGTGGGTGGGTCGGTGGATGGATGGCTGAGTGGAGATGCCTTAAATTGTAGCCAGGGTGGCGTGGGAGAACTGACGTGGATTTTAAGAGGTGGTATGGATATCTGAAAGTAAATGCTCAACTAGTACTTCCTGTGCTTGTCACTGTGCAAGTATTGTGTACATGTAATACTTGGTATAGAGTTGGTGTTCTAGCTGAGGAATTGAACCTTTCTTTGTGTTGTTAATTGCTTGTAATATGTGGAGCACAAATAAAGTCTATACAATATTTTAAAACTTTTTAGTTCAGAAATATCAATAGAAAACAATTTAAATAATTTGGGATCCTGGTAACCGTTGTACAACAGAGCTTCTTGAAAGAAGTGGCCTCACTATTGTGGAAATAGGCTTTGATTTTCCAATTAAAAAATTTCCGGAAGAACCTCTGTTTAAGAAAAAAGAAAAAGGATTGTCTTGATTAAACATTCCTGTTTAATTTATATATCTGTTTTGTTGCATCATTTTAACATCTCATGTCTTCATCTGCTCTTTCATCTTGGACTTTCTGTGTATTTCATTACCATCTATTTAGAAAATTGGTGTCATCAACTGCTTTATAGAAATACCCTGTTCACTTGGAGTTAATTACTTTCAGTGTAACTTAAAGTGCAGTTGATAAAATGACTACAACCAGGCTGGTTTACTTGTGACTGCTGCTCACTTTGAATGAGGCTGAGCCATGCTTTTGGGCTGTGACTGGGCAGTTGAGCTGACATGCAATTTATGTTACTCTTCCCCAAGGTTTTTGTTTCTTTCGGTCCTGAGATGGGGTGGTTTGAGCACATGGTTCACATTCTGATGTCTTCTCAATATTAAAGACCACAGCAAATCTGCATTTTTGTAAATACCTGTATGTTGTGCTAGTTAGGCCCAAATTTGTTACTTAACAACTTTTATACCTAATTATTACAGTGGTTTTTAATATTTTATTTAAAAAAATTAAATGAAGGATTTCTAAAATTCAAGATCCTGTCTTAATGCCCTGCTTTAAGTTCGGGGCCAGTCTAAGCCACAGTAGTGAAAAACTTTTAACAACTGTGCAAGCCTACACTGATGCACAGTTAGAGGAAGCTGCTCTTAATGGGACTTGAACAGTGTCTTAAACCTCATTAAAAATAGATTTATATTGATCTGATACCATTCAGCATGCTTTTTGTTGTCTACAAAAGAAAGTTGTTGTTCCTACAATATGCAATGAATATTTTTGTAATAATGGCATGCATTAGTACTGAATGAGATGTTCTTTCAAAATATTCCATTACTAATGTTTTAAATGATGCACTTTTAGAGCTGGGATACCTGGCTTCTTGAAGATATGACTAATTGCTTCTCCGTGTATTAATACTGCCTGAAGGTATTTTAATAGTTGTGAGGGACCTTAAGTGTAGATGTTGCATCTGACAGTGAAAAGGACTAGCTTCATGTAAAAACTTCTCACATTTGTGTTCACTTAGGAATGATAAGAAGTTCTGGAGAAACACTCAGTTTTCAAATGAGCTTGTTTTTTGCAACAATTTCTCTTTTGACTTATCTTGTCTATAGACAAAGCATGAAATGGCAACGTTTCACCAGCACTTTTCAGACAGGTAAAACTCAATAAACTCCTGTTCTCCCTAGATTCTGTACAAGTGTTGTTTTTTAAAAAAATTAAAACATGCATAAGGACTATCAGCTGGGGGGAGGGGGGTGGAGAAAGAAAAAAACTGCAACTTTTGAAAGGGTTCAGCTATTAAAATAAGCATGTAAAATATATGTGAAAGTTTAGTGTTAAGCTACTTAATTAAATGGAACTATTTCTCATTTTTATGTCTTGAGTAGGTATCTTGCTGTATACAGGTGTACAGACTATTAGGATAGGATAAAATTTCTGTTTTACTTCATATGAACTTCAGAGTAAAGGTTTCTTACCCTTCATTTTAAATTATGAATAAATATTTAAATTTACTGCCATGTTGCCAGAAACCCAAAATGCTTAACTTTTATACTGGTAAATTCTTACTAGGCAACTTTTAGTGCCTTTGGATATGGAACAAGGGCTTTTAATTTCAAACCTGTGAAATTGTCAGGGTGTGTCCAAATCATCTGAAGTACCTTCTCCTTGCCATGCCCCACTCCCCCTGCTACCCTTCACTGAACACACATAGGGTTACAGGGGAAGCTGATGAGAAGCTTGTGGAGACAAGCTTTATTTACAAAGTAAGGCTTTATTTACATCCATCATGCGGTAGATAAGATGATCACTTGAGGACAGATGACATTTAGCACTGACTTGCAATTACTTCCAGCTGGGGATGATGCTGCTTCTAGAACACTCTTTCCTTTTGTACTGAAATGTCTGCTGTAGTAGTTGCCCAGCAGTAGACAAAATCTGGATGCAAGTGAAGAGTAGAAGGAGGAGTTATAGACTAAAGGCGTTGTGAATCAGTATGGAAACAAAAACAAAAGTGGGGGCGGGGGGTTTATTGTTCTTTGTGTTTTTAACCCTCCCTCTTTCTCAGTAGGAGACTTGGAAAGGAAAAATACATTTCTCTGCACCAAACCCTGTTGAATGATTTCCTACAATTTTTTAAAATACAGTGTTCTCAGGAACGTGGTACTGAAGCTGGATTTGCCCTATTTAAGGACTTTTTCTACCTCTCTGTGAAGCTTATTCATCCTAACTTTTGGAGAGATTGAGTTAAATAGAGCTTGAAGCTGAACAAGATCTTTGCATCAGAGGGTACACTTTGGTTTTCTTTAAAAATGAGATGGGTCTCCTGTGATGGAGAAAATTGCATAATTTAAGGTTTACTGGAAAAATCCCAGATGCTAAGAGCATGTGGGCAGCACTGAGTACGGATTTCAAAACCTAAGAATACTCAAAAGATTTAATCTTAAATTAAAGATTTTTGCAATTATTCAGAGCTTTGACGTCCCTGCTAGTGGAAGTGCTAATCATCATCTCGCTAGTTGGACATCTTGTTAAAACACCTCACCATTCACACTAAGTCTACTATCAAATTACTGAAGCCTTTTAATGAATTTATGTTTACAGTTTGTGTTAGTATTCCTGGAAGCTAGTACTTTTTTCTTAGAGAAAAATCATTCTGTTAATGTCATTTACATGAAAAATCTCTAATTTAAACAACTACTGTTTTGCATTGTATTCATAGAATATGCAAGGCATAAATGTGTTTAAAAACTACTGTTTGGTTTTGCCTGTAGGTCAGACCCAGCTCTGTACCTGTTGAGAATAGCAAAAGCTTCACCTACAATGGGAAGAACTCTGGTCTCCCTTTGCTCCAGGCTGTTGTGAACATGGAAATGGCCTGAGGGGATCATGTGTTCTCCCCATGTACACTGGGGGAATAGAATTATTTAGTTCAGCCTGTCCTCTGCATCAGTGTTGAGTTGTTTTTCTGGTTTGGTATTTATTTCTTTTCTTCTAGGTAACAACACATGGGGTTTCCTTCCAGTTTCCTTTTGAAGAACATCACTTCTGTATTAGCTGTGGTGAAGGGATAAATTATTGAAGTAACTTTTAGCCTGTTTGGCATCATGAA
The DNA here is from genome assembly GCA_013400515.1 of Erpornis zantholeuca. NCBI lineage: Eukaryota > Metazoa > Chordata > Aves > Passeriformes > Timaliidae > Erpornis > Erpornis zantholeuca. Next base: position 99,830 of record VZTN01036280.1, on the reverse strand, counting down.
TTTTTGTCCTGATGCTTGTTTGGTTACAGATGTTGGGCTACACACCAAAAATGGGACTCTTCTTTTACAGTAAAAGTTACCTATGAATAATCAGCGTTGCTGTAGAAAAAGATTCCATCATAGAGGCCTCATTTTACAGTAGTCTTGCAACAGAAGTTGCCCTTCAGTTAAAACTAGAAGAAGCATTTTATTATAGAAGATCAGAGCCAATTCCTCTAAGATTTCTCCTTTCTGCAGGTTTTCTTCCTGTCTTCGTGGGAGGAAAAAAATCAGAGAAAAGCTAAGTCAAAAATTCAGGTTACTGCAGTTTGAAGTCTGTTAATTGCAGAGCTACCAGAAAATCATCAACATGAGGGTTACTAGAAGCTTGAATGTCACTGTATAGTTTGGATCAAATAGCTCTAATAATTCATGACAAAAAATAAAACTTTTTTTGTCTCTTTAAATCTCAGGCAAGCACCTAAGGAAGCCAGTAAAGGAAATTTCAAAGCTTTGTTCACTAACATGTACTTAAATGTTTTTATGTGGTGCAACTCTGAACAGTAAGTATTGCATGGAACTGTGGAAGCAGTGCCTCATCTTGATTTTTCATTACCTGAAGGGAATTGCTAAGAGTTTAATCTGGATTTAGCAAAAATTCCTTTACAAAACTCATGGTTATCAATGTATTTGGAAGAAAAAAAATTCATATTCAATTTTAGAAAGTTTACTTAGTTGTGTATATTGTGTATTAGAGAGGATTATCGTCTTTTGAATTTGTTTTACAGTTGTATGGAATAAAAATGTGTCCTTCCAGTACCCAAATGTTATGTGACTTGTGAGCATATCAATGCTGTTTCTATTTTTCTGACACAAGAGAGCCCCTACAGTGATAACTCCTCCAGGGTTTATTGTCCCTAACAAGGTCTCTGTTAAACCTGCTGTGGCTGCAGATTCTAACTTCAGAAACTGCCACTTCACTCCTAATTACAAATGAGACAGATGCACTTAGCACTATGAATATTTTAATGGCTATTATTTAGTACCAGGTTGTCTTAGCGTTTTAAGTGTTCTTGTGAATATGAAAAAGCATAATGCATCAGAGCTTGGGTGAATTTTAGTGTTAGGAATTGGGTTTTTGCTTAACACTTTTTTTTATGTTTCTTTTGCCTTTCAACTTTCAGGAGAGGTTAGCACATAATTAGCACAGCATCTGTAATTTATCTAATTCTATAGGTTCTTCTCTAAATTTGTGTTGTGAAATTGCTTGATTTAAACATTACTTACAAGTGATAGTGAATTTCAGACCAGTTGATTTAAATGTTAGTTTAAAACAAATCCACAGATAAGATTACAAATCTTAATGTGCTCTTGAGAAAAGTTGCAGGAATGACTCAGCCTTCTTTAGAAAGCAGCTCATTATTTTGTCCTCTAAATTGCATAGTAACTTGTTGGGTATAAGGAAGTGTTTTTTTGAAGCTGATAGCATAGAAGGGTTTGCACTGAGGTTCAATGTGAGGCATTAGCCTACAGGTGAAGCCTGAAATACCTTCATTTTATTAGTTATCTTAAAAAACACAAAACCAGAACTCAGTGAATAACTGTATTACATAAAATCTCTTTCATTTGACAGAGAAAGTAATTGACCCCAAAGCAAGAGTATACCAAAATACTTGTAGTTTTCAGTAGTAATAATAGCCTCACCTAAAGCTGAGGTATTGCAGGAAAATAGTGAAAGAAAGATCTTTGGGGCATTGTAGTATTATGGTACAAATTAGACTGAAATGGCTGGGCAAGAGTGATAACTGTCTATTAAAGAAACCAGGTAAAGCAGCTGTTGGTGAATAATGCTGGATGTCATTTGGCCTTAATAGTTTCATCTGCATGGGAAAAGTCATGATGGTGTATATGGTGATTGCTTCAACCATGCTTAAAACATGCCTTCATAACAGAACCTGGGGAGGAAAAAAAACAGAACCAAACCAACCTTTCCACCATTATTCTGAAGGTCTACACTGCTCTGTAGATCTTGAACTTTAACATAGTTTGCAGTGACAAGTGTCTGCTGGCCCACTCAAACTACTGTGGGCAGACACCTTAATCAGATTACAAATTTGAAATTTCCACACAGTGAAATGTTTCTGGAGTCCTGTTTCTCATGGGGGAGAAGGAAGGGATAGTAATCCCAATTTCTTCTTACTACTTCTCCCATTTAAGGCTTAGTTCTAATTAATGGTAGGAAAGATTCTGTATGCTGTCTTTCCTTCAGTAGTGTTAGGCCCCTGTTAGTAGTGTTAGGTTCACATTTGGTAGTGGTATTAATAAGAGTATCAGAGATCCTCTTTGATAACACCTTTAGTTCTCAGAGACTTTCCATTTATTGCTGGAGTTTGGGAGGATGTGTAGAAGAAGACACCTTCCTTCTGAACACAGGCAGGTGAGACAAAAGAGATCTCTGTATTGCTAACCAGGTCATGATTTTTCATCAGTCACACACCAAGGTCTCGCTGAGCTGTTCTTCAGGAAACTGCAGTCTAGAAGGGCCAAGACAGAGCACACAGGTCAATGCATATGTAACAGTTTACTGACTTGGCCATTTGATCTTGTTGAAATAATGTGCATAGTCTCTAGCTAAAAATAATATGTATGATGATTGATCTGGATGCTCCTAATGGCTTGGCAAATACCTTGAAAATGAAAGTCTGTCACCTGTATTTTAGTGGATCCATGTGTTTGTCTAGAGACTTGCGCTTCCTGCTGCAGTGTCACACTGTCAAGCAGAAAGCTGCTGCAGTGGATCTCATGTTTCCAAGTGCCCCAATGTGTTAAAGTAGGTCAGAAATTGCATAAGATGCCATTACTGGAAACTGCTGTAGGCTGACTTGCATATGAAAACTCAGCAGTGCAACTAGCAAATGCACTCTGACAAAGAGAAATGCAGCCATGGCTTAGACATGACAAGAGAGTTCTCTAAAATCTTCCTTAGGATATGAATGGCTGTTGGAATCGTGAGATGTCTTTGCCCCTTCATGTTCCTGCTGTCTGCTGAGCCAGAGCTGCCTGCCTGGCTTGTCAGGGGGCTCACATTGTTCTTGTCTGCAGGGAGCTCAGGCACATGGCTCCTTCACTCCTTCTGCATGGAAAAAAACACAGTCTATGGTCCCCTGCTTGCCAAGCTCCGTGAGAGCAAACATGCACAGTACACTGCCAGTCATGTAAAGGCAAGAATCTGTAGCAGCTCTTCCACTTTGTAAGGGCCAGTGGGAATGTGGGGTAAGTGCACAAGTCTCTGCAGTTTCTGCTGTTTAACACCAAGCCCAGGGAGCACTGAGCAGGGTACAGCATGTGCATTTTCCTTCCATAGCACTGTTTCAGAGCTTCAGCACATTCCTGGGTATCCAATTCATGCAGTATTTTACCATCTTTATAGAGTTACAAAAACATGTCAATGGAGAAGGAAAAAATAATTCTGGAAGTATCTTCATCACTCCTCAAGGTGCCTGCTTGTTCTGCTCTATGTGCATCCTGTGCCCATGGAACCAGACCCACTTGGTTAGGAATGTCTGTTGGCCCACTCTCTTCCATGCCCTTGTACTTCACTACATTTTCCCTTCAGGTTTTGCATCTTTTAAGAATCTGAATGTTGGAAAGGACAGTCTCCTGTTTCGTTGGGGATTTTGTACTGATACTTTCATATAATCTTTTCTAACACTAATTTAACCAGTTGAATAGAAACAAGAAAATTCCCAGTTGGGGGATTATATGCATTAGTAATCAGAGTGGGGTATATTTGGCTGCAATTATCTTTTAAAATTATTATAATATTTTAAAACTATCTTTCAGTTCAGTATATTTTTCTTAACTGTGAATGGTTCATTAGTCAGAAAATATACTGCTTGGTGATGCATTTTTCCACAGGTTTGAAATATGGGTACTCCTCCATGAAATGAATGTGTTTGCAGTTATTTCTGGAAAATCTTCAGCACCCAGGACTGCTTTATTTCCTGGAATTGTTGTATCTCTGGTGGTATCTGTTCCCATTTGTCATCTTACGAATCACCCATTTCCAATAGATGAATAGATGGGTCAATACCAACCATCTCAGGAACACACACAATTGTAGTTAGATGAGCTGGAAGGGTCTGCAGTTAATGTACAAACCTCAGCAGGTCTCTGCCAGTGCAAAAGCTTCTGCTCCTCATTTTGCTGCTCAAGGGCCAACAAACAGTGGTCTGACAAATGCTCTGATATATTTGACTCAGTCATTTGGTGATGGCCCTGTGACAGAGCAGCCCTATCACATTCAATCTTAATTTAATAGACTTAATATATTGCCTGATGACAGAAAACAGTAGTTGGAAGCTTGGCAGAACATGAAATAAAAGTTTGTAAGCCTAGATAGAATGTTTAGAACTTGGCTTTAGTGATGCTAATGAGATGATGAGAAAATATCAGAGGTGAGAAGGTTTGAAAGTAATTATAAAAACCTGGGCTTTCCCGTCTTACCTCAGCCTGGCCAACCTCACTGCAAATAGCCAGCAGCTGTGTTAACCTACATTTCACACGAAGTTATCTTGCTAGCAACGGTCACAGCAGCTTTTTCTGCAATTTGGTTAATTTAGTACTAGTAGTACTTAGTGACTTTGTTATGGTAACGTTACCTTAGTATTAAGATGTTCTGCTAACTCCAAACTCATCAGAAATCAGGGATGTTTGTAACAAGGTGGATTTAGCAGCTGTGTGCCCCCAGATTCCCGGTCCCGCCAGGTTTCCCATCCCGGCGGAGCCGCTGAGAGCGGCCCTGGCGCGCGCGCGGCCGTTACCGGTGAGGGCAGGGGGCCAGGCCGGGCCCTCACGNGGTACCGGAGCCGAACGCCGCCGGCCTGACTGAGCTCGGCCCCGCGGGCGCTGGGGCGGGTTCCGGCCCGTGCGTATCCCTGGTGCTGGGGAGGGGAAGACGCTCAGCGCGGGGCCCGCTCTGGAGCGGGGGGCGTGCGGAATCTGTGCGGGGCGGTGGCGGGGCGAGAACACAGGGGGGACTTTGCTGGGCAATGAGTGCGGAAAGCAGCACAGGCTGTGCCATCGCCGAGAGCCGAGCGGGCCGGGGAGCGCAGGTGCCCCCAAGCGCTGGAACGCACAGAGGCAGACGTGGGAACTTGGCAAATACAGGCCGGTTCCTCTTGGAAAAGAGGCAATAAGGGTGTTTTGGTCAGAGGTTGTCATTCCAAAACCGTAGATTTAAAGCACAAGAACTGCTTCTTAACAAAATGCATGAACTTGCAAACACCCCTTTTTCTGATGCTTAACTAAGGTGTGGCCTTAGAACATGCTGGGAGTTGCGGAAGCTCCACGAATTTCTTTTTTACCCCCCCTTAAAAAACAACTCTTGCCTTTACCACAGAGCAGCATGGGTGCGGTGTGGGCAGTCAGCGTGGGTGAGCTGGGCTGTCTGTGGTGCGTTCACACCCTGCCTTTCCTTGCAGGAACTTGTTGTTCTCCGTGCACTCAGCCCAGTCCTGTTACTGGGAGCTCAGCTTGCTGTTTTAATTTCACTCAGCAAAGCCGGAGGCTTAAACTGTGCATAGGTCAATGCTAGAACATTTTCGTGGGGTTCACTAATTTGAAATGTTTTTTAACTTCTAAATGTGCCAAGACACTTACGTTCTTGTGGAGCTTATTTATTAAAAAAAACTATCTTGCTTATGCCAGCAGCTGCTGTAAAAATGCAGTCTGCTGCTTTTTACATAATATGGTGTTAAATTGAACTTTTGTTATTTAATATTTGAAAAATAATGTTCAGTTAGTAGAGGCAGATTGATTGAATGTAATATTTGTATGTAATATTGTCATTGCTGCATAACCTGGACTTTAATGCCAAGATGATGAAAACGTGGGTTAGCAGAGGTCATTTGAACTAAGGGAGAGTATTGGCTGTGTGGTTTCATGCAGTGTACAAGAATGGTGCTTAGATAATTTTGCCATTTTGTAGCTCTGTTTGCTGCCTTATGCTGGAAGAACACAAACCCTTCTGTTTGCTTACTTTTTCCTTTTGATGTCATCTCATTGTTGCAGGCTTTTATATCGCTTCCTGCACAGCTTTGCCTGGGACAATGGTTTTCAGTTTTTTAATGGTTCTGAGTGGCTGGTGAGAGATTCTTGAAATGCTAGAATCCTTGCCTGTGGTGAGTTGTCCAAGGGGCAGCTCTAAGAACCAGTAGGCAGCAGTGCCTTCAACAACTTGGGATTTTCAGTCTGACAGACTTGATTTAACCTTTGTGACAGATGGGAAGTTCTGTGAAATATATAGGAACAGTTTCTTCTCTTTTGTTATGCCTGAACTGTGGTTTTAGCGAGGAGACAGTCCCAGTGACATCAGATTTTTCAGCCTTTTGAATGATTTCCAGTCAGAGGCCCGGCCCATTCAGTATTATGTAGGACCCCCGGAGCAGGCGGGTCCCTCCCCGGCAGGCGAAGGACGGGCACTGCACACCGAGTCCCTTCAGGAGCAACCTACACGGATCACACGCACTCAGGGGCAGCACTCGTGACACGGCACTCAGACAATGAAGCATTGTTCACATTTATCTCCTGTCCTACACTTGGGGTTGAGACAGAGTTTAATGAATAATAAACCTACACAAATTTGGGGGTTTTCTGGTTTTCTTGAATGTTTTCAGATATTTTTGCTTTCTAACAGAATGTGTGGAATTCAACAAGATACAATTTTAGAGACTGTTATTTTTAACCAAGGACAGTATTTGCTGTTGTCTTAATTTGTTTCCATTATTAGCACAGAGCACCTTAATCCTACAGCAGTTACCACTGCTTGATTCCTTTTCTTAGGAAATGTACAGATTTACTTATGTGGAGAAAAACATACACTGGTTTATATGATGGTATCTGGTTGGACAGTCAGAGAAACTCTAACCAAAAGTGTTTGTAATTTCAGAGAGTATTGTTTGCAGACTTCTTAGAGATCCATGCTGAGTACTTCTTTCTTAGAAATGATGACATGGGCTTTTATGCTTTCACGTTTTCTTGGTTGCTTTGTTGGGCTCTTGGGGAGGAGATCCCCAGCTGAAAAGACAGCACAAAGAACTAAGGATTCTTTAGAGGAGAGTATTTATTCCAGCCAGGTTCACCATCAGCTTAATGTTTCAGAATCATTCTGATAGCAAATTATGGAGCACTGACACAAAAGAAGGTAAGGATATTTAGACTTTTTTCAGAAGCATAAATAAGCCCTAAATAATTTTATTGCTGATATAAAGACTATCTCTTCTCATTCTGCAGTCGTGTTTCTTGCCCATAAAAAAGACATTGCAAGAGTTTTTAGCTGGTTATTGGCCAAATCTGTTAGTGAAAATGCCTTCCCAAATATACCATTGTATATTAGATTAAAGGGGTTTGTGATAGAGTTTCTATTTATTACACAAGAATGAACTCACAGTTTTGCAGGTCTTCTGCTATTGTCTTTAACCTTTACTTTTAGCTGGTTTGAGATTAAAAGTAGTGAGTCATGGGTCTTCTGTGCACGTGGGGAAGAGCAAGCACCATGACATTACTTGGTGTTTTTGCATTTGGCAGAGTTGGAAAACCAACACAGATGAAGAGGGACTGCATCTAATGCTGCCTAAATTCTTGTCATTTGGATTCTTGCTACCAAAATACAAGGAAAGGGTTTGGAAGGATGTATGTTCAGAGTCTGTAGGTGTTTGAAGGGTGTTGAACAGGATAGAGATCTAGCATGAAGCAGGGAGAACACACCCTCTTTCTGGGGCCTTCTCTTATGTACAGATTAGCTGTGTGTCTTAAATGGATAGGGACAATAATATCCCTAAACATTTTGCGAGTTATCAAAATGTAACCATTTCAGAAGTCCAGCATCTCTCCTTGGATAATGACATAAACAGTTTCTATGAATGATCAGCCAATGAGGACACAGTTGCTAGATTGTGATATTTTCAAAACCAAAGGATGCAACATTTGCTATGTAAAGTAGGGCAGTTCCTTTTTTTCCTAACGAGGTGCACATACTGGCAGTGTTAACTTTGAGCGACCTTTCTTCCGCAATGTTTTTCTCAAAGACAAGCTCGGTCCTGTTGCCTTGAAATTCTTTTATTCAGTTCTTCTGCAGTTAAGATATACATTCCAGTCCACAGAAAACTAGATGTTCTTCTCCAAAGCATACATAGCTTTCACCTCAGTCAGACTGTCTGCTCCCCACCCCTATTTGCAATGTACAATTCCCACCTGCAGCATTTTCAGTAAACATGGGATCAATTGAGTATACAGAAAAAGCTTCTATAAAATTTCCATTAAAAAAATAACAAGTTTTTATTTACAAAGTGTTTGCTGCTACAAAGTAATATTTCCTATTGGTTCAAATATACTATTTGCTAATGCCAGTGTTCCTATTAGGAAAGTAAAACTTTGTATATGCACTTCTGTATATATTTGTCAGTGTTTAAAGCACATAAAATACTACCACATTCTTTTTTACACTACTCCTAGCCACACACAATGTGGTAGTAGAAATTAACACTATTTGATCAGAAAAAGAAATCAGCATAGCTTAATAGCAGACTTTCTGCAAAAATAAAACTTTAGTTTATAATTTATAGTTATTTGGAAAGAAAGAAATCTGTGGAGAATTCAAAAATATGCAGCAAATAAAGATGAATGGGAAACTTGGACTGTCCTGAAGATAAAAGAGTTTAGCACAAGAAAAGGGAGAAAAATTTCCACCTAAGTGTTTGCATGACGCCTTGTGCCAATACACATATTGGGAGAGCAAGATGAGTAGATTAAAAAAAATAATTAAAACTTCAAATCCCATATAATTAGCATCTTTGTAATTGGATTTGTCTTCCCACCCACCATGTTTACAAAACCTGCTTTGAGTTCAGCATTGGAGGTCATAAAGTAGCTTCGTCCATGACTGGCCTTGTTTGTTAAAAAAAAAGTTTTATTTAATTTAAAAGTTAATGGACTTTCAAGTGGTTTCTGCATTTTAAATATAAAAAGGAAATATCTCTACAATTACTTCCATGTAGAATACAGTGGATATTAAAAAGTGCTACTGTAAGGGGGATGGAGGGCCAGACCTGCCTTTTCTACCCCTTGCTGCATGTTGCAGCACCTTCAGAACATGGGCTGATGGCACATGAGCATTCACTCATTGCCAAGGATTCCTCCCCGAGGTGCCAGCAAACATGTCCTGGTGTAAAACTCTGCCTGTGCCTACTGGCCAGTTACTCCTGATGCCATGTAGGATATGCAAACACAAAGGCTGTGCCTTGGTCCCAGGGCATGGTTTGCAGTCAGGGCTTGAGGAGAGAGGACAGACTCATATCTTACTTCTTACTTTCTTTGTTCGAAGTAGGATTCATTTTTTTACAGTAGGTGCTTGTGAGATACAGTGTCATAACATTTGTATTATGCTTCTCTGAAGTATTTTTCATATATACACCGTGGCCTTTAAGACTAAGGGAATGTGCCAGAAACTTGTATGATGGGTTGTGATTCAGCTTGTGTTTGACTGGGGCGGTTCTGGGAGATCCACTTAATCCCTGCATTAGTACAACCGAATCTACTAATTGTTAAAGTTACAATAGTCATTTAACAAAGCCTGGAGACTCATTTTGTGGACTTAACCTTTTCTGATCATTTTAACTTTTGTGGCCATTCAGAGTAGTTGCATGTAACCTGAAAACATTAGCAGGAAGGGTTGTGGATATGTGGTATTTTTTCCTCTCTGGCTGCCTTGCTCGTGCAGTTGGGCAGCATAAGAACCAGTCAGTGTGAGGAATGAGCGTTTCACTGAGCCTGGAGAAGGAGAATGGGCTAAAGCCAATTCACCAATAAAGACTCATTTTGTCTTGGAAAAAGTTTCTGCATAGATGAGTTTGATTTGGATCTACAGCTGGATTTAAATTTGACATTGCCTTATTGTGCTATCCCATGGTGTCCATGTATCTAAAGTACCTATGCCTGGAGAGCATTGAGTACTTAAGAATGGCATTTAGAGAAGTCAGAAGATCTAAGTAATTGCACTTGTTCTAGCCAGTACAGAAGACTAAGCAGAGATGCAAGTTTTGCCTCTGGGAGGTTCCTCTATCTGCTTGGAATTACCATGGCTCTGTTACAGATACAGACCCAATCCAGGTCAGTCTGCTTTTCTTCTTGGATAAATGCAGAAGTATATATTTGTTCCATGTTGTTCCTAAGCAGGAGGCTTTCTCCTTGGATTTGGATGCTTACATCTCAGATGTTACTTCTGTCCAATTCTGAGAAAGGATTTTTGGTGTCCTGCAGTTTAGGTGAATATCCTAAATGTTGTATTCTTGGGTATTGTCAAAAATATGGAAGCAGAAAGAAAATGTTTTGGTTTTGGCTAATCTCTGGGGTGGCCAGACAAGGTAGTATTAAAGGTGGAGAGTGACTGTACACTCTGCAGAGCTATAGGGGCTGAAGGGGCTAAACAGCCCCTTCAGTTGTTACTGTCAGGCTGCTTTAATGAGCGTTCCCTCCCCTTGCTGTCAGTGCCAGCTGGGGAGGGATCCATGGATGCCACCTCAGGCAATCGGATTGAGGAGCTGGGAGGTTCTTGTACATGCAACTCTACAGTGACTTGAAAGGATGGTAGTCCTCTGCAGATGGAATTAACAACTGGGAGTAACAGTTATTTTTTTGGCAACATAAGTGGATCAGGGGGAGAAGAGTTACTCACAGCCTCTTAAAAACACTCACCAGACAAAATTCTAACAGCTAAACAGGAAAGAGATAAGCTGATTTGGGAACTTTGTTAAGTCTAAGGAATGAGTTTCAGGAAGTTTTATGGTATCAGGATTGGGTTATATGAACACCTGCCAGCAGAAAATTAAGTACTTAGAGCTGTTCACATGCTCAGTTAGGTGTGTGATGTCCACAAATTAACAAATGGTTCATTGGTGTATTGCTTGCAGACAGAAGCCAGAATTCAAAAAGTGGCACATTTTAAAGAACAAAACCTCCATAAAGGTCCTTGGCCTCTCTCTCCCCTGTTCATCACTAATGCTGCAAGAGGCACCACTTCCCAGTGCTGCCAGCTGAGACACCTTTTAGCCACAAAATGGACCAGAGCTCAGAGTGGCCCAACTGCAGCAGAATGATGTCACCCCAAAGTATGTCTATTACTAGATTTTTTTAGATCACAAATTAAAAGTTATTTAAATTTAATACTCTTCTCCCAGCTTATTACATTTGGTTATTTAATATTATGATGTTCCTGAGAGTTTCTGGGAATGAAAAGATATAAATGAAGTGGCTCAGGCAGAAGATAGCTTGTTTAAGTTTGTTTTCTCTATACCATAACCTGTGGTACTGGATTTATTTTTAAATGAATCCAAACCCCAAACATCTTTAACTCACTAAAAGAAAAGTCTTTACAATCAACTGCCTGGATTATTTTCAGCTGAAAAGGGCCAGTTAACTAACTACACGAAGAAGTACTACCCAGGGCTCAAATGTGGTTAAGTTTCAGCCATGCTCTTGAATTAAAATGGTGGATTTGGTCAAAAGAAAGAGCACTTGAGCTTTTAAGCCTTAGCTATGGAATTCTAAATTCAACCATCATTTCATGTATGAACATGAAGGCCTTGTTTTTCTTTAAAAAAGCAAAAGGATTAATATTTGGTTATTGGGCCTTTTTACATAATGTTACTTCAGGCTGTCATAGTTGATCAGCAGAAGCCCTTTTGTTGGAATTCTGTATCCTCGGCAATTTCCAGCTACTCGAAAGGATTAGGGGTATTTGCAAACTGTAGTTTAAAAATTAAAACCTTTTAACCAAAATGGAAACACCTACAGTGTGGCTTGTACCAGGTTTAATGGTGTTAGTTTAAGTCATACTTTCAGTTAAACTGGTCATATTTGCTTAGATACACGCACTTTCTGAGATTAGGTGGATTGTTGGCATTAATTCCAGTGTTGAAAGGAGAAGACTGGTGCACTTCAATACAATTTTAAACACCAAAATCCACAAACATTATGTCACATTTCCACATAATAGAAAAATGCTGTCTCCCATTTGTATTTTGTCATCTAGTTAGTGGAGCTGACAAGTTTTTCTAAGTCAAATTTGTATCTTTCAAGCACCACAAAGTCCAGAAATAAAGCTGTTTACTGCACTATAGCTACAAAAGCATTTACATACAGCATTACATTGCTTGCAGCCAAGTGCCTTTTGAATGTGTAACAAAGAGAGAGTGTTCCAAGACACACCACTTAAACTTATCTTAAATTTAAGTTGCATGAAAATTTAAATGTTAACTTTTTCTTATACGACGTATGATCTAGTACCTGTTGCTGCTCAATTACTGTCAATGAATGTCAGGGGTATTGCATGGGACAGGAGAAGATGAAGGGAGCTGAATAGAAAATGGGAAAAGCAGTCTTGGTCATGACCATTTTATTGTGGAAAGTGTCTGCTGCCTCTCAGCAGGAGGAAGGGCCTGTGTGTTGAAGTCGCTGAGCATAAGCACTACCATGAGCTTAGTGGGAGCTCTGTGGTTTGTTAATATTCTCAGCCCCCTCGTTACTCACAATTGCAGCTGCCTTTAGTGAGGTCTTGCATTTACCTGTTTCAGTTTGTGGTTTTTGTGTGAGTGTTTTGTTTCTTTTTAAAATATGGCAGCTAAGATCACCAGGAATGATTGAAAGGCTTGCCTGAGATCATACACAAGTGACTATGGCTGGATAAGGCCCCAAATTCTCCTAGTTCCCAGACTTTAGTGTAGCCACAAGACCACAGTGCTTTAGGTGAATCTCATTCTCAACTGGTACTTGGCACAAAGAAGCCCAAGGAAAGAATTTACTTTTGAAGTTTCTTCTAAATGTTCTAACTTGTTTTGTCCTTTGTATTCAACTAGTCAAGGAAACATAACTTTTAAAGGCTTGGTTCAACTGTCAAATAAATGTTATGTGCGCCCATATTTTTTATCTTTAAATTTTATTTTATCTTTATTTTTTAATCTTTAATCAGCTTGATGTTTTCCAGAAAGCAGGCAGCTATGTAGGCTGCAGCTTTGAAGCGCACAGATATCAATGGAGGAAAGTTATCATTGAAGACCTTTCCCCTGTAAAGCAGAAAGCCCACTGACTGCTAATCAAATACATTGCATTTCTGGGCTGGAAGTCTTTTTTTGTCCAGTTCTTATAGTTCAAAGTGCGCTCTTCAGGAACTGTTTATAGTGTTTTGCTGGTTTTTCTTTTTACTCAGATCTTGAGTGGGAAGTGTGAACAAAGTGTGAAGTTAAATATGTCCCTAATGTATTGTTGTGGGGGGAGGGAGGTATAACTACTTTGGAAGATATTCCCCTCTTTAAGAATTCCTTAGGATCATGCATATATAAGTTACCTTTGATCTGCCCCCTCCAATGAAAGCTGACTGACAGGACAGTTTTTAAAAAAGCAGTGGGTTTTTAAGACTGCAAGTTATCATCTGTTTAAATGAAAGGTCATTCAGGAAGCTGACAATTCCATAGTAGTACGTCTGGACTACCTGTTCCCTTCTCCCCCTATTTCAAAAGTGACCCATTTCGCTGAAGTGCACTGACTCTCCCAGCTAGAATATAGTTTGGAATCTTTAAGTCTTTTCTTGGTATAGAGGCAGTGTTACAAATTCCGTGGGAGTGAGGGGGTGTAAAGCCCTCAGTTTGCTATTGCCCGTGAGCCATGGGCACAGGATAGGCTTAATGGTCTTGCCCTTAGGGTGAATACCATGGGGCTTTTTAGTTTGTGTATTTGCAACTCTTTTGTGTAAAGTAGCTCAGTGAAAAGCCATACTTACATACTGGTGCTGCCCTCACATACTCCTCAAGTGCAGGAGTTTGAACTACCTGTGAAAAGTTTCTGTCTGGGCGCTTTAGTTCGTAATGTAAACGTGAACATTGTGCTTGTCTGCTCCTCACAGCTTTACCTGTCCCATGAGCAGCCAGTCCTGTGCTAACTCCTGCACATGGCCAGGCAGCTCTTGAGCTGGAGCCTCATTTTCTCTCTGTAGCTCAGGCTTGGTGCTTTTGGATCTCACTGGCCCGAGTTGAGTGCAGGTTTGGCTGTAAAAGATTATGTGATACAGCCCAGCTGTGAGAGTAAAGCTCCCAGCAGCCCAGGGGCAGTCTGCTGCCATTGCTCAGGTGAGCAACAGGACAAACTGCCTCATCTCCCAGTGCAGGAACAGAGCCACGACAGCTGCCTCAGAGGAGATGCAGGGCAACTACCTACAGACAGAGTGAAAACTGAAAAGATTTACCTAATGAAAAATAGTTAACTTAAGAGACTAGCGAAAGTCCTGGATGCTGGGACACCATGGGGAGAGTACATCTACAGTGTATTTTGCACTGATATTCAAGTTTTGTGTTTTTTAAAAAAGGTGTTTATGATTGGATGTAGCTATGGAAGACACAGCCTCCTGCTGGAAGTGTAATTTAACAGTTCACATGGAGTATGTGTTGGATAACTTGAGCCACGGATTATTTTAAGTGGTTTGATGCCATTTTCAAAGGTGCATCAAGGTGAGTGTAACTGAAGTTACTGATAAGACAGTCTGTCAGAATCCAAGCTGACCAGAATGCAAAACATGAAATGATGTATTGATGAAATTTTATTTTTTTTTCCTAAGAACTTCAGCCTATGACTTTAAAAGTTATATGACCTGCCCACCCCTAATTTGAAAAGACTGCCTTGAAAACTTGCTGCCTGAGATCCTTAACATGGTGGGAGGCCTTTTAAATAAAAACAACACATGCTCTAACATCAGAGGGATTATATAGTTAGAACAGTAAAGGAGAAGCTACGCTGAATACACTGTAATCTAGAAATACAATTCTTCAATTTTTTTCTTGAAAAAAGCTGGTGCAGAGAATACTGTTTTTTTCCTGACTGTTTTAATAATGGCTAAAAATAATCACTTATAATAAATTAGGCCAGCAATATAAATGAACATATGAACCTTTTATACTAATGTTACTTTTAGAGTATCTAAAATGGATTTAAACTATTTCAAGATTCATTTAATCACTTGCAATTTATATTACTTTAAGAATCTTCTATACAGCAAGTTGAACAGAAAAAAAGCAAACATTTTAAGAGCCCCTTTTCCCTATAACCACTTTCATACAAGATAGTTTTAAATAACGATTTTGGCGCATTTGCCTGTGCTCTCTCTCCCCCTTTTTCTAAAGGCAGCACAGCCAAAAGACAATGCAAGAATTGGCTTTTACTGACTGACTCTGTTGTCTTCTCCATCTGAAAAAAACAAGGGGAAGACAGAGATGTGAGTCCCAAAATGGGAAAGATGAACTTAAGGTTTACTTTGCCAGATCTCCAGGGACTTGGTTCTTTTCCTCATTTATAGTAGTATAGCAAATCCCGCTTTGCTATGTCTCTGCCTGTCACTCTGCATTCAATCATAAAATTTTTCAGTTTCAGCTATGGCTAAACTTGTTTAGTTTCCATTTTGCTTCACTGAACACAGTGCAAACCAAGGCAAGAAACCAGTAAAATCCAAATAGGAACTTCCATTAAGAATATTTGAGCAGCACTTTTTATATTCCATTTTCTACTGTCCTCATTCTGGGGAGGAAGAATCCTCATCTTCATCCTCTTCATCTTCTTCGTTGAAGGAGCAGGGCGTCTCCCCCCGGGATGCTGCACTGCTGGACTGCTGACTGCTAGGGGCAAGCAGCTGCCCAGTTGCTAAGGCCACTTCAGCATCCAAACACAACCCTGGATTCTCACTAGCAAAACAACAGAAAGGGTGAAATTTAGAGGGTTTCTCCTGGGGTTTTAAGCTTTTTCTTTTTGGCCTTAGCTCTTCTGTAGTTCAAGTAATGGACTTACCAACAGGGGAAAAATCCCTAAGTGTTACAGTAAACACAGCTATTAGTTGGGAGAGCTGATAAAACATTGCAAAGTTGCATAAAAAAGATTATTGGGTGACTTTTTATTCATAAATAACTAGTAGAATTGTTTAAGCTTAAAAAAAAGAGAATACATCCATCACAGTTTCATTAATACACAGAAACGTTTGCATGAATGAAGCTATTAAATGCTATGAGAAAGAGCCTCTTCCAAAAGAATCCCTACTTCCATTTTTTTATGCTACAGGTAAACTCCAAAGTCTGGCTGCTGAGGTGCATTTTAGATTGGCTTTTTGCGGTGTTCTTTTTGTTTGGTTGTTGGTTTTTAATTTTAAATTCTTATTAAGCTGTGTGGACTAGACTTCTTTCATGAGAGCTTAAACAGTAGTGCATTTAGACACCAGACATTCTTATGCATTCTTCAGAAATATTACCAGGCTTTTATCCACATGTAATTACCTATTTGTAGTCCATGCCCAGGCAGAAATTTAAGGTTAATCAGGAAAAGGGGCTTGAAACTGATTCTATTCTTACGAAACATAGGTACAAAATGGCTGGTATGTTCAACATTCAAAGCATGTTGATTTAATTGTACAAATAGAATTATCAAGGAAGACAGAATTAGAGACTTTTTCACAACCAAAATTAATCGTGATAGGAAAATACCTCAATTCCTGCATGCAAATGGTATGAAATAGCAAGGTTACTTAAGCACCACAAGCATATATAACTATCCTTGAATAAAAAATTATTTTATTTACCTTGATTTAGCATCATAAGTGCCTCCAGCTGCCTCAAAATGGGAAACTGCTTGAGCTGAACTTGAAAGTACTCCTTGGTTTATCCATGAAAATCCTGCAGACATATCTAGAAGAAAGCATAACTATTTGTGATAGTTACTTAACATTTTTTCTTCCTTTTACAGTTTTAAACTTTGCATTCTCTTTGAGTTAGGATTCCTTAGTTTAGCTTGCAGCAGGTACCAGTAGCTTGAGTTTATTTCTATACTGTAGATTAGTCCTGTTTAATCAAGATGAAATTATATCCTGTGTTTGTGGATGCACTTAAAGCCTTGCACTCAGCTTTTCCCTCTGTCTCAAGGTTTGCCTGGCTGGTGGCTGTATGCAATCACAGGTATCTGAAATAAGTTCTGGAGTCCTTCATGGAAACTTACTGCTACAGCCTGACTGTGTGAAATGCCCCAACAGCTCCAGGTGCCTTGGCTGCTATAGTCGGTGAAGGTACAAAAGGAACTATATTTATTTGGGTTTGAGATAGTGCAGTGGAGCCACCCAGGCAGTCTCTGTGTCACTGTGTGTATTCTGGTGGCCAAAGGCAGTTTCAGCCTGGTGCTCTCATGGCTGGCTGTGGGGCAGCCTCCTAATCCACTGTGTCACCAGCCAGAGCTGGGCACCTGCTGAGGACATGCACAGACCATGGCAGAGGGCTGGTGCCAAGACTGGAAGAGAGAGCCTGTTGTACACTGCATGTGAGACAGGTGAGGCACTCTCCTCCCTAGGGATAGGAAATGGTAGGGTTAAGACCATTGAAATGGTCTGGCAATAATGCTGGGTTTCTTGAGGTAGTTTGTTAAAAGCCCTGGGGGATGGGGGGGGGATTACTTAGAACCCTCATAGTACTTGTTTTCCAATTCCCTAACAAGTAATGCCTGTCAGTTGTTTTCAGTTACGCACATTTCTGCCAAGAGAATCAGCAAAACAAGTCTACTGACCCAATTACATTTACAGGATTTTTTTTTGTGTGTTTTTAATTTGCTTCTTAGATAAGGTATTTCTGTCGACCTATCCAAATCCCATCTCAACACGAAGTTAACATCAAAGCAAAGTTATCAAGACTGTCTAGTTCTTTTCCATGGTACACCTGCACGTGGTTCCAGCTTTAAACCAGGAGTTAGAGTCCTTACTGTTAAGTTCTATGCCTAAACCAGCCTCTGTTTTGGACTGCACAGTGGCAGTAAACTGGGACTGTACTACTTATATGTATCTAGAATTGTCCTATAATAACAGGTAAGAGGAATAACTGTGTTTGTTACATTCTCATTTGTCCTTCTGTGTTCTTGTCAAGCTTTGATTGCTCCAGGTTTGGCAATGCTGCCTAGCACAGGGACTGTTTTAAGCAGGTTGACACAGCCATGTAAATTGGCTCACCCTCCACTGGGATGCATCCACAGGCTACCTTGGTTTCTGCTGTGGAAAGCTGTTAGCTGCAAGGTATTTAAATGTCATGTTACAAAGCAAGGCTAGCAAGGGTGGTGTTCCTGGCAGCAGTCTTTGGAACATGACAGCAGTTTTAGGGTGATCTGTGAGGACAGAATAGATGAGAACAGTTAAATGTGGATGGAGCTGGATATCTTTAATTAAGATTGCCCTAAATGCAGGTTTCATGTTACAGAGAACATGTTCTGACAGCTCCCTCCTGTCTTTGCAGGAGGAGGCTAAACCATTTGGAACCACTGTGTTGTATTTAGATTAATGGAGGTGTACCATAGTGTTGTTTCCTGGTATTTTGAAGGAGTGTACCTGTGTGTACATGTTTAATATTCCAGAAGAATAACAAGACACTGCTAGTAGTGTTGTGGTTTATTAACATTTCTGGGTAATAGCTACTTATTTTTCTTTTTGAATTGCAAGGTAGAAGCATGGCAGAAAGGTGGTTCATAAATGCATACTCCTGCCTTGTGTTTTCATTGCCTTATATTTCTAAATTCAATTTTCCAGTGGGCTCTGAGGTGCAAGGGGTAAGAAGTTTGTGAAAGATGGGGAATTGAAGGCATTTCCAGTCAAAAATGGAAAAGTCTGTCAAAACAGAAGTATACCTACCATGAGAAGACTTATTTCTTCTGGTAGTGTATATCAATTACTAATAGCTACACTTAAAACCAGGGAAAGCAGTTGAAATAAATCTTCCCAAGGTGCTGCAGTCCAAGCTAAGAGTGGCAGTGTTATGAACTAGGTGTACCTTGCAGCAGACACACTTCACAGAAATGTATATTTTTATTTATTAAAGCAATACCCTCACTAGCTTTAGCAGTATGTACAAGTGCTGTGTAAGTGTTGATGAGAACTGAACAAATTTGCTCAGTCAGTGGGTACTCCTAGCTCTTTAGTTCCAACTCCAGCCCATTTTCCAGTCATTGCTTATGCAGGTAAGTAGCAGGGCACTTCTTCACGCAGGGAAAAGAGAAGTTGTGAACTCCACCACTTTGTCTACCCTGATGGGATACATCAGGTGAGATGTTGTTACTGCAACTGTTAGTGCCTCAGAATTTTTATTTCCTGCTTTTTTTCAATTTTCAGCCTCATTTCTAGTAGTCAAGACTCAAGTAACAAAGCCAGGATTTGGTTTTGTGTTAACTGCCTGTAGGATGTGCACAGCCCAAAAGGCAGAGATATTACTCTGGCTGCTGTTCTACGAGTTTATGTTTATCCCAGGCAGTGGAGTATTTCTGCTCACCTAGCAACCTCACTCCCTCCTTTCAACTTGAGCTGTTCTGGTTTTAGCCCTTTTCTACACAGTTCTACTTCTTTAATTGTTGAAAACTCCTCTGCCAGACGAAGCCTGCAGTTTAGTACCTGGAACCAGCTCAGGAAGAGCACACAGGAAAGCACCTGGGTCAAAATGCAGAAATGGGCAGGAATGTATAATTAGGATTGTTTCCTTGGGATGTCCTCTTAATGGTGCAAGTGTCATGTTTTAGACATTGTTAGTTAAGACAGTCAAGCAACAGAAAAGTGTGTTACAAAAATAATCTAAGATACACAGAATATTTTTCTCTATGATGTCAGTATGCCTTAGCTTCTGCTCATTTCAATGGCAGTCCTACCTGAGGACCACACCAATGTAGTGTTTAAAATGCATATTACAAAGATACATTTATTTGCTACAAAATTGTGAAACTAGAATGGCAAAACCACATAATCCTCTTTAAGAGAAAATACACCAATAAAGCTTTCATGTGCACATCATTAATTCAGCAGTTCCAAGTTACTGCTTTTCAAAGGAGAGATGGTCCAACGTTTTTTGGACCAACTCAATAACGTCAAGTTTCTGTTATTGAACTGGTTTAGACTTAGGATTCTTTCAACTGCTCCTTTAGTCCTACTGGCAAGCACTACAGTACAAACTATTGTTAGTCAGGAATTATCTGAAAAAATGACCAGGTTAAGGTCAAACTAACATTGTACAGGAAATTATTCACCTCCTTGGTCATACTAGAACAGGACTAGCTTCTAGAGCTGTTGTCCATGGAGTAATCTACTGTGAGCATAATGAATCTTGATTGCAATTAATTTATTCAGTGAATAAATAAGAGATCTTCATTTGTTTTTCCTGTATAGTTGTAACTGAAGCCATTGTTCTCGAAAGAGCCATCATGACAATGTAGAAATAACCATGAATTCTAGAAGCCAGTGATGACCTTTCTACTTCCCTACTCTTGCTGTGTAAGAAAATATCTAAAGACTCCCAAGGTTAAAATGGGAATATCACCAAAAATATGTAATCAGGCAAATGCTGGCTTTTCAAGTATTGTGCAAAACATTTAAATGTGTTTTCTTTATTGGTCACTTACTGCAATTAGAAACCACCACTATGCAATTCATACTCTTAACTGTAGATTTGTGTAGCACAATTAAGTAACAAGCAACAGATAGAATAAACCTTAAAAATAAATACATATACTAGTATGTATATAAATTACATATATT
>VZTN01036280.1:35445-79215 GCA_013400515.1 Erpornis zantholeuca | reverse complement strand
AGCTAATTTTTACAGAGGCTGAAACAGCTGAATGTAACCCATGTCTGAAGAGTACATTACTTGCCTTAATGATATTTGAATAAAAAATAAAATCAATGCATTTCCTATGATTAAAACTCTATATAGGTTCCAGGCTGCTGGTTTGCTACTAGGGAAGTACTCAGTAGATAGTGTAATGATACAGGGGTTTGTGCAAATGTAAAGAAACCCTGTACTCTGGAGGTAAATTAATGCAGACTTAAAATGAAAAAGAAAGTTTAATTTGATCCCTGACACATGGGGAGAGTTAAATAACTTCAACATTGCAACACTATTGAAACGTGGGTTCTGCTCCTTTCCCCTTTTTTACACTGCTGATAAATCACAGGATAAATAATTGAGTTGAATGAACCTTTGAGGAACAAGTCAGGATTTCTTTCAACTTCTCTTTTTGTTGTGAGTCCATCTTATAAAGACTTTGGGTGTAATTTCAAAACTGACCAAAAAAAAAAAAAAAGAAATCTTAGTTTTAAAACCCACAGGACCAGGAAAACACAAGTAAGTGCTAATAAACATAAGCACGTTTGAGGTAGTTTGCAATGTTAATCCGTTTAAAATGTACTGATTTTATCGAATGTAACTGAATTCTAATTTATATATAGCAGTAGAGAAGTTAAGAGCTTTGTTCCATTTCCACAAAAACAAAGGTCTGTACACAGTAATTAATTGGGTAACAATTCCTTTACAAATAAAGTCCCTCCAGAATCTTGAGGAAATGCTGGGCTAAGTTTAAGCTGTGGCTACAGCAAGAAGAACTCACTCTGACAATAACTACAGGAAGTGATAGCAAATCTTAGCATCTCTAGTCTAGTGATGCAACACTGAAGGAGTTCTAGTTTTGTGTCTAAACCTGGCCTGTTCAAACAGGGGAGGTGAATGCCTCTGCATGGGATACCTGTCCTGAAGTCTTTGGAGCTTCTTGCTTTATTAGAGAAGCTCAGTTCTCAGGTGGCACCTGCTGGCTCCTAAGGGATTACACCCAACCAGTTCAAGATGCTCTTTTTCTTTCATTTTCCTCAGCTTGGGAAGAGCTGCCCTCTTCCAGTTTGCTCCTCCATACATCCAGTTACTCAAAATTAATACTAATGAAAATCTGTTCTTGGTATCAATTTAGTTATTTAAGAAATAATTTCTTCATAATGTAGCTCACATAGAAGTTTGTTGTTATAAATCAGTGTGAATTAAGTCAACAGGACAACTAAGATAAACCTTCCAAAATTAACAGTACAACAACTGATTCATGAACCGACCCTTTTAAGTCCCACAAACCCTGAAACCTACATAAGGTTACAGACCTACATAAGTTAATATAATTAAATTTGCTTCAGTTAAGTAACGTTATGTATTTGATCAGGACCAATATTTAACTTACCTGTGATGTAGCCTTCTAAAGCTTTTGGCACCAGTGATTTTGCAGTTCTTAGGTCCTCAGCTGAGCATTTGCCTGCTTCGAGTCCAAAGGACATTCCCATTCTCTTCAGCACCTCACTGTCATCATGAATCTCGAAAGTATTATCAAAATTAAAGAGGTATTCAAATCTGCATGTAAAAAATTAAAAGTGAGATGATTCTGAAAACAGCACAGCTGTGCTTTTCTTGCCTATTCTTTCTCTGGTGTTTTTGGTATGCACTGAGGTAAGTGTCTAGAGTCTTGGTTTTCTGTAAAGGGTCCTTAAGGAAAGAGAAGAACAAGAAATGCTTTCTATTTTCTGTGACTGGCATGCCTACAGTTTCAAAATGGCACATTCTCAATTAAAGTAACTTTACCAGTGCAGGAACAAAGTTTAAAATTTTCTACTTCAATAAGTAGATTCAAAGGAGAGGAGGGGGGCCTTACTAAACATGAACCTTCCCTTGCACTAAAGCCAATCAGGTCACCTGAAGCCCTGTCACCAAAATAACTATATTGTTTTTCTGCTTTTACATTTCACTTTCTGTTCTAATGTGCAACACTCCTCCTGTGAACTGACCTATTTACCTTGGTATAATTTTGCTTTTTTGGATGCTGCTAGAAAAGCAGTCTGTTCAGAGTCTTGTGTGTTCACAACCTACCGTTAGTGCTGCAGGACTCTCAAAATGTTTTTAACTGCACATAAAAGTGGAAATTAAGATATAAACTTCAGACAGCTTTAAGAAAAGCAGGGCATTTAGGCTGGCCTTACACTGTCATCACAGGTACTCTGGTCTGTAAAATAAGGCTTAGTTCCCAGTATCTCCTTTTCTACTGACAAAACCTTTATCCCTGGAAAAGCAACCCATCTCTGAGATACAGTCTTTAAAAGGTAACTCACTGATGGGTTTTCCATCATCTCTCCAAGCTTGTGTCACGTGTCAATTTTCTTGACAGGCTGTTTTCTAATACTTGTTTTCTTACACCTGAGCCAGTGTAAGCTCTTGAGTTTACACACAGAATTTTCAATTGGTAATCGAATGCTTTGTGCTGGGTATAATTGTCAGTTACACGCAGCATTTCTTCTGTGGCTCATACCATGTTATTTGTAAAACCTATTGTTTATGCACCTTTATTTATTTCAGCATAATCACATTAAGGGGGAAAATAAGATGTCGTTATAATTTTAACTGGTACAATTACATTCCTGCTACCTAAACTGGCACAGCTCAGTGTCATACCAAGCTACCACCAGCAAGCTGTGTAATTACTGACTCATAACTGAATGGCACAGGATCAAAAGCTGCATTTATTGATAGCTCTGCATTTCTTCTCCCATGTGCTATGGCCAAATACTGGATGTTAGAAAGGAAGGTACCTTCTTTCCTCTTCCCAGCAAGTTTCCAAACTAAGACATTTACAGTCTTCATTATTTCTCCAGTTTGGTTTCTAGCAGCCTGCAGTCACTGATACAGGAAGTCCCTACATTTCCTCTGCTGTTAACAGCTATTAGGATTTTCTTTCAGGCACTTGCCCTTTCTGAACTTATGTAAACTTTTGGCATGAACAAAACAAATTATTATAATTTGCATAGACTGTTACAAAAACATTCTTTCTGTTGTCACCTGATATCTCTCTTAAAGTCTCTTAATTTGATACACAACTGTGTGCAGCTGTTCTCTATGCATGTTCACCATATCACCTGTGATTTCTGATACCTTGGAATCCTCTGTCCTCTCTTTTCTAGGCCAAAGAGCCCATCCTTCCTTCTGTCAAAGCCTCTCCATAGCCTCATTCCTTCTTGCTGCCCTCCTGTGTGTCTCCTGGTTTTGCCATACTTTTTCCAAGAACATGAGAGAGTGTAGTATTCCAGATATAAAGCACTGTATGCATCTAGTTTTACACTGTAGTCCTTACTGTTTTTCTTAGTAATTCCCAGCATGATTTTGGCTGTTATTGAGAAATTAACTTTTGTTCTCACAGAATGATTTACTGGGCTGCCATGTTATTATTCAGTACTACAAGCTAGGTCCAGACGCTAATACTGTGTATACAAAATTTGGGTATGCTTCCTGTCCCTTTCCCATGGTAAGTGCAAATTTGATCACCAGTGATTTTAATATGGGTTTTCTGCTGCTACAAGCAATTCTTTCTGTAAGGGTACAAGAGGCCACTTCCTACACGTTCTCTCTAATGACAGCATTCTATCTGCAATGACAAGATCTTCAGCATTTCCCACAAGAGATGTTCTAATTTTCCAACTTTCTGATACAACTACTGTGTCTGAATACTTGTTTAAAACAAGGTATTCTGGTTACTTTTTCTTTCTTTTTCCTAGAACCAACAGCATTGATACAGAAGTACCATATACACTAATTACATTTTGCCTGTTTAAATGTGACTTACTTATTCAAGTGCCTCATCTTTAAAATTAGTTTTTAACTAGTTCGTTTTTACCTGAAGACTTTGCTTTTCCTATTCCAACTTCAGAAATGCCATTCCCAGTGTGCTGCTTTGGCACCCATCTACCTTCTCAAATTCTAAACAAAACACGCCCAGTAACTTCTCTTTTTTTTTTTCTTTTTTATTTGTGAGACATTTCACTCTGTTTTGGCTGTTCTTGCATAGGAAAAAGCTTACAGAACACAAACCTATTTTCCTTCTGATACTAAATCACCCTTATATATACAACATTTCCAAGCAATTACTTTCCTTTAGAAGTTCCTCTGTAGAAATCATTTTGAGTAGCTAATGCTGTGAGCTTAGCTCTTCATTGGACTTACTAACATCAGTACTTCATATAAATGTTATTTGGAAGAGAAAAGAAAATGGAAGCCCTTTAAAAAGTGGCTTTCAGACTGGAACCAAGTGAAGAGCAAGCACTCAAGCTGACCAGTGATGCAGTTAGGCAGCACAAATACTCTCCAATAAACTACAGATTGGGAATTCTCCAAGTCACCCCCTTTGCTAACTGCCTTATTTAGCAGATCAGTGTAACAGTGGTTAAAACACAGCAGTTTCTGGCACTGTTTACCTACTGTTGCTGCCACTAATCAGTTGCACAAATAATAACCACAGTGGAAAGCTGGCTGAATTTGGGTCCTACACTTAATGACCTCCAGATGACATACTACCAAAGCTGAGTTCTATAAATTGAAGTATTCACAACCTTAATAATTTTGGTGTGCTCACTTTTAGCAGGAGTGTTTTCACACAGTTGGTGAGTGTAGAAGTGTGTTACACTGCTCTGGATCCTAAATGCCAGATTAATCTCTGACAACTCAAAGCAGCAATTCTGAAGTTTTAGTATGAAATTGTTCAACTTTTTAACAACTTCAAACCTAAATGTAGAGCCCTGATTAAAAGAGCAGGAAGACCCCTATAGTGTGACTACAGAATAAGGGTATAATTATGCTAAATCAAAAAAGATCCTAAAATTCCCAACTTGCCAAACTGCAGTGCTGATGAGAGTATTCCACAAGTTTTATCTCAGAATGTATTTGACTTTGGTCTAATTTTCTACAAAAATTCAACTTTTAATAGCATTGCTGTTTTGCATGCTGGTGCTTGGGTTACTAGAGGCTTGTCTATTTTTTGCTTATGTGATTGACTCGAAGTTCAGTACAGGATTTGCATACCACAGAGTAAAATCTGTAATCTACAGTATTAGAGCAAAGCCAGCTATTTTCAGCTAATAAACTGGTTGTGAGCCGATTACCAGTTAACGTAACAGCACCTCATACTTCAGCCATATTTTCACAGGATGAAGAGCACAAGCGCCCACAATTACATAACTGGAAGATTTTCAGATTAATGTGAATGCAACTGTAGCAGTTTGGTCACAAAGACAGTATTACAAATTTTTGTATCTTTTCCTTTGAATAACTTTTTGCTGTTAAAAAACACTTTCAAAGTTGTTATCACCACCTGGAGTATGCTACTTTTGTGCCACATAGATAATCTTGTGTTTCTGCCTGTGTACATTTTCACAGCATAGTAAGAGTAAGAATTCAGAAACACAACCACGTGGCTGCTTTAGAAGGTAGTGCTGTCCTGGTATATAGTTTCATTCACTTATTTCTCCTGTGCAGTGAATGCTCTTTGAAATGTCAGCCTGAAGTGCCTTTTACAACAGTGCAAATCAGCCTGTTTTAACTAGAGATTGTAAGGCAGTATTTATAATCTCATTCATATTACTACTGCAGTTGCATTAAATATTTAAAAAAACAACAAGAAACCCCCTGAAGTGGCAGTTGCAAATGTAAATACAATAGTTACTTTTAGTAAACTAGAAATATTTCACTTGTTGGAGGAAAAATTCCAGTCCACAAAGAAAATAAGATTATAAAAATTAATTCCATATACACTCACTTATCACTTGATATGCTGCAGTCTATAATTGTTCTTTTGCTAGTGTTGACTGTTAAGAAAGGTAGCTGTATTGTGGAGTTCAAAGATGGAGGGCCTTGATTTTGCTGTTCATTTTGCTGATTTCTTTGTACCAAGTTTTTAAATGCTATTTGCTGTAAAACAAAAGAAAGAAAAAATGATCACTGACAATAAAAGAGCAGACATCAGTGTTTCCAGGAAATGCAACCTCATAGGTCGTATTTACGAATTCTCAATACCTTCAGTGATTTTTTGTCAAAAATTGAGTTGTGGCCCGACTTTCTCTTTGCACTAGTGAAGTTCACCAGGGGCAGAATTTAAACCCAAATTTTGCACACATATACTATCAACTCTGCCCCTCTCACACTCCCTGGAGAAGAAACAAGAAAGGAGCAATAAGGCTTGCTAGAGAATGCTTCCCCAATTCCTTTGAAAAGGCTCTGGAGTGAGAGGTCTTCTCTGGTACTTTTTATGTGTAATTACCTCAAGGTAGGAGATAGTTAACACTGAAAAAAAAGTTCACAAAAAATCCCCCACTTCCCATAATCTGTACCCTCTTTCCCTTCTCAGCCATCACCACCTTCTCTTTCTCAAAAGGATTATTTTTGGAGTTCTCCTCTGGAAGTTATTAAACAGGTACTGTTTGTGATACCACTCACTGCCTGCCGGTTTCTTACACCTGACTGCACATGAATGAAAATGTGTGGGTTTAGGAAATGTTATTTGAGGGACTGGAAGTCAGTGTACTTACCCACTTGAGGCATACATACTCCACTTAAGGGGAAAAAGATGGCTAACCAGAAGCCCAAAGGATGGTGCACCCTTTGGCAATCAACACAATCAGGGCAATAATTGTGACAGTTGTGGGCAGTAAGGGAATCAACTCTGTCATATCTGACTAAAAGTTGAGAAGGCCTGAGTTGCCTTATTTTCACCAGTGTAATTTCATGTTACTCTTGGAGGAACTGCTGATGTATTGGGTCAGACAGATAGAATCACAGTTGTACCCTAAATAGAGAAACAGCTTTTGGTGACAAAAAAAAGGAGAAGCATCACATATTTGAAAGTTTCGGTGAATACCAATTACATGAAAATTGTATCAGTGTAGTTGAACTAGTAAAAAAATACAACCTTATTGCCTGCAATCTCATAAAATAGTTTGATTGCATTTAAATAACTAAAAGTCTGCACAGACTAAAATGCTTAAGAATGCTCATATTTATAAAAATGTTACTTTATAAACATGATGCATTTGAAATATATTTCAGTAATTAAAGCCAAAATTCATCTCAAAGGCACATGACAGAAAGTAAAGGTGTTGGATTTGCCAGACTTCTACTCTTAAGATCCAGAAATGTCTATATTCCCCAAAACAACACTGTATACATTTGCACAAGTTCTGTTGTGAACCATAGCTTAGATCAAAGAGAAATTTTGAAGAATGACTCAAGGTAGCTCTGGGGAAACTTGGAGTCAACAAAGGGGACTTGTGAGTTGTCCCTATTCCCACTAAGGCTGTCAAAAGCAGAACACTTAGGAAAATTTGTGGCACACAGAGGGAGTGTGCTGGTTTACAGCAGGCAAAACTGAACCATGAAGTGATGGCAGAGGCTCTCCTGCCAGAATCCGGAAAGGTCACAGGGGTCAAACTTTTCTCCTTAGTATGTCACAGCTGTTAGTTAAATGTAGAAGGAATATCAGAAGTCCTAACATGTCAGATTTGCACTTGATATTTTCATTTATGGAGAAAAAAAATTAAATATACCTGCAGCAGCAGTTCTTGCAGCTGGGCTCGCTTCTGTTTTATCCTTTCAATCCGCTTCTGTTTTTCTATCTT
Organism: Erpornis zantholeuca; assembly: GCA_013400515.1. NCBI lineage: Eukaryota > Metazoa > Chordata > Aves > Passeriformes > Timaliidae > Erpornis > Erpornis zantholeuca. The sequence continues at coordinate 71,560 of VZTN01036280.1, read as the reverse complement.
AAAAGATAAATGTATATGCATCAAGATTAGTTACCTTGTCTTTTCCCCTGTATCAAACTGAACAGGCTCTCTTTGTAAAGGGGGGAAAATTCATGGGCACAGGAGTTTCTCCATTAAACAGGTCTGGCAAACTGTAATGTCTTTCTTTGTCAACAATTTTAACTACAGTAAGGATTTAATTATTACAAGAGACTATTATCTCCCACCCATTCTGACTCTTCTGTCTTGCACTGAGTGCCAGTTGGCACCAAATTAAACACTTGCTTGAGGGGGAAGCTTTGGGCTTTTTTTTCTTTCTGCCCTCCACTCCTCTGGAATTGTGCATGTCCCACTGTTCTGCTAGCTGCAAGCTACTAGGCACAGATAAGCTGGGCTTATGATTGCCTACATCATTCCAGTGACCTCCACTTTTTGTTTGAGACTTGATTAAAAGATTACAGCAACAAAAAGTGGTAGAGGTAACATTTTCCACACGAGCGCAGCTCTTCCAATAGTTTAGTTACTGCCGGTTGCTGTGGCCAAGCTGCTGTCCCTGGGACACACAGTGCTGGGACCCTGCAGGTACAGCAGTGTTTGGAAGTGTCCTCTGGGGCAGTGCTGAAGAACTGGACAATATCATTGGGGCTGAAAGGGGGTTTTCCTCATCATCCTCTTGGTGCCATCACTGTATTACTGGCTCCCCAAAATACTAAACTCTTAAATTACCTTTCCATTCAAGCACTGAAACTAAATGATGTGGTCTTTCAAAACTTAACTGGTCCAAACTCCTCTACCTTATTTACAAGGTGGCTTTGTGGTGGTTCCCTCCTAACACATATTAATGTTTAAAATGCTTCTTTCAGAGCACAGTAGATGGCTTTCTGTGCCGGGAGTCTTAAAACCAGTAAGCAGTACAGATATCATTTAGGCATGGTTTCGATAAAACAAGCTCTTTTGCACTAATTTTTGTACTGGCAATCTTATTACAGATTTACACTGTAAGAACAGGTGCTACTTTATACAGCTATAAAAGCAAAATTAATTATGATTTTCACACCATGAAAATGAAGCTTTGTTTTACATTCTTTTCTATCATGTCAGGGGAAACAATATTGTTTGAAAAATATGCCTGGCTTCCATTTTGTGCATGTGTAATTAGAGCCTGAAACAGTGGATTGTGTATGATCATTGAAAATGAGACAGTGAAATTCAAGTTTCATATTTGTAACAATAACCTATATTGGAGACAACGCATTCACATGAATGCATGCAAAATGTAGATTTATCCAGATTTTAAAAAACATCCTGGAGCATAATGATCAAACACATACTTTCTTCTAGGATGGATGTATTTTTCAAGTTGCTGTAATGGACAAAGACAGTAAAAGCTTTTCTCTTACCACATCTAGAAAGACGATTGATGTAAATGACCCTGCACAAAAACAACTGTTCTGTACTGGAGAGGCACCCACCCACCTTTTAAGATACCTAATTAGGCCCAAGTATCACAAACTGAAATATATTTGCAGACAGCCATTACAGCACACTGCAGTAAATACAGTGACTTGTGCTTTTTATTTATAGCACATTTGGCCTGAAGGACAGGCAACATTTGTGCATATAAATTCTGGCATCCCTGCAAAAAAACACTGTAACTCTTAGCCTGCTGAAAAAATAATGGAAGTAACCAATAAGTAAAATTTCCTTTTGATTTCTCTGGCAGTTCATAACTAGTATTTGACATCCCAGCAGGAATTATTTTTCAACTTAATTTCCTTTGAATGATATTTCTAAGTACAGCCATTAATAAAGAATTGCTGTCCTTTTAAATGTAAGCCATTTTGTGAGCATAACTGAACTATAAATTCTTTTGACTTCTTGTTAATTCAAGGCACTACAGACTTTAATCTTAAAAAAAATCCCTGATTTAATCAGTGTCCATTTTGGTAAGGTAAAGAGCTTGGCTTTTCAAAAAAATTAAATGTAATGTCTGCTAAATTAAACTGAACTAAGCATACACAAACATATTCTTTCAGTTTGTTCCAATATCAAAATTTGTATTTTCATAGTGCACAAGCAAAAAAACCAATCAGGTTTAAACTGAGAAAAAGCATTCCTCTTCTAAAGAAGAGCAACTCAATTATCACAACATATGAACTAAACAGAATTTCCCATGTACCTCCCTTTACCTCTAGATTCTGACATTCCTGAGCTGAGTTTGTAGGAAGGCCGATCCATCGGATTTCCTTCTTCTCTTTTGAAATTATGTTCATTGCCATCAGAACGTTGAGGGCATCATAAACTCTCCGTCTAATATTTTTCTGATCATAAGCCTGCTAAGAAGACAATATAACACTAATTACAACAAACGAATTGAATTTAAAAAGAAAAAGCGATTGAACACATCCTTCACAGACATGGAGAAGATAAAATGCCAAAATGGCAGTCCAGGTCAGAGTGGTGTTAAACCATGATCCTTCATCTGCAATACCTCTTGGATACCATATGAACATGATTGGTTGCAAATGGATGCTTCAGGCCTTCCTGAAGCACCTCTGCAGGAAATTCCATCATGGCAAGTCTGTCACTGCTGAAAAGCCTGACAAGACCACATATACAAGAGCAGCCTTTTCTTGAAGTTAGTTATTTTGGCAGATTCTTCTGCTTTGTTTGTAATTTAAAGGGAGTTCAATTCTTCATTCTAATTCTCTATTTTTAAATTTCAAAGGGTTAGTCTTTATACTTGAGAAGTAGTTAAGTGAAAGAGAGTATGGACTGTGGCAAGACAGTACAGAAATAGAATTCCATGATAAACCAGACAAATCTGTAATGGTATAACAAATTTCAATACATATTTGCTTACTGAATCTGTTGCTAGGTGGCTGTTAGAATTTGTGAATTCTGATACGAGCTCATCTGCGACTTCATTGTATGAAGTTGTTCCTTTACGTTGAACTTTTTCACAAACTTTCATTGAAAAATGCCTCAGACCCTTCCCATTTTTATCTCCTTTCTTGCTTCTCTTACTGAAAAGAGAAAAGTATTCTTTTAATACATTGCATGTTAATAAGCTACTTTGTTACACAGCAAAAGGCCTACCTTTTACAACAGAAATCTGGACTATATAAATGAAAAATAAAACTCTTGCATCAGTTTCTTGTTTCTTACACATTGGCAAAAAAGTGCACTAGAGCCCCTTCCCCGTCCTTGATTATTTCTACATTGATAGCATTTGAATACATCCTGCTGGGAAGATGCTTAAAATGGATTTGTAATTCATCTCCAGGTAGTCTCACAAAAGCACAACTGAAAAAAAGAAGAAAATCTCCCAGGGTGCTTATGTGCCTAGAAGCCAGATTTATGGGGATCTCTCATGTGTGTGCCTAAAATAGACAGGCTCAGATATCCCTATTTAAAATACAGCAGGAGATACTAAACTTGGTCATTAGGGGAATTAAGGTGTGTCCATCATAGAATATATCCATATATATACATCATAGAATATATATGTATATATATCTCTATTCAATGATGTGTCCGTCACAGAATAGATACAAGAATCTCTTTTGTGGAGAATAAGTACATATTCATTGGGTTTTAAGGTGCCAAATTAAGAACTGGCAAACTGTCAGGGTTATTTTCCATTCACCTTCTTCCAGAAAAGCAGGAGCTTAGGTAATGCTAATATTAAAAAACAGGAGCAGATGTTTTTATCACACAAACTAGATCAGGATGTGTAATGCAAAAGAAGCCTTTAAAAAGTTCAGCTGTGTTGGTTTTGGTTTTTTTTCTTTTCTTTTTTTTATTATTAGTCTCATAGTTTAATTTGATAATGTGTTCCAGGGAGAGCTGTTGTTTTACAGAAAAAGGCCCCCTGTCAGCAGCAAGAAGCTGAAGAAACTATTAAAAAACAAGAATGGTTTTCAAAATTGTGACTGTATTTAAGAAAACAGAACACAGATAAAATAAACAAAAAATAGTTAAGATGAACACCAGAAGACTAAAAAAAACCCTGACACAGCTTTAATGTGAAGGACTGAAAATCGCTGAAAGTGGGAACTGGAAGCTGTCTTTCTGAAAGGCAAATCTGAAGTAAACCAGGTATGACTCTATACATAAAATATGCGTTCAGCAACACTCACCTTTCTGAAAAATCTGACTCTATAATTTCTTGAGTCCGTTTTCGCTCCCTAAGACAAGACAATTCAAACTTAAGTTGAAAATAACATTATATCTGTAGACCACTAAAATCATTGTATATGGGACCTAGCTGGTTCTAGTGTTTTCTCTTACATGTTTACTGAAAGGGAAAAATAACATACAGAGCTTGACAAAATATGAGGGAAGGTAGGTAGGTCTTGTGGAGGAAGTTCTCAGAGCTCACTGCCAAATAAATTCTATTCCAAATTTTACCATCCTTTGCCAATATGAATTCAGGGAAGTCACTTTACTTGGAACTACAGGAAATGCTGGTGTGAGCTAGATGACCAAATTCCATGAAAAAGGAGAAGCTGGGCTCCTTTGATAATTCTTATTTAAAATTTCTCCACATGGAAGAAAAATGTCTTTAAACAGTGCATAAGGTATATCCTATCTTTTCAAGCCAGTGATTGCTCAGAAATCTTTAAACAAAACCCCAAGGTACAACACTAAACATGTTCCTGTTAGAGCTGATGCATACAGAGCTGAAGACAGGCTCTGAAGAAGCAGCTGCCATGAATTTTGCACAGGAGCAGCACTCTGCAATCACTGGCTGTTCCTTATCATCCTGTTTATTCCCCACAGCAACCAGGCTGCAGGAGCTGCTTTCCTTTTCCTGCTGCAGCTGACCCAAGGCACTGCCAAAGAGCTGTGCTGAGCTAGGGCACTTTGTCTCCCTGCACTTTCCAAAGCAAGGCTCCCTGCACAGACTTACACAGCTAAACACCTGACACTGCTGGGAAGGAGGCTGAACAAAATGATGAGTTTGAAAACCTGTGCTTGAAAGCCAGCACACATTTGGTTGTGTGACCCAGAATGCACAACCAGGCCTCTCCCTCGGCAGCGTCAGTGGGATTTCTGTCCATGGTGCTTAACTGGGGGCTGAGCAGCTGGGCTGGAGGCTGCCCTGGGCACGGAATGGCAGCGAGGGGAGAGCCGTGCCCTGCTCTGCACACCAGGCTGCCTGTGCCAGGCCCTGCCAATGAACATGCTCCTCTCATTTCATTCTGGAAATAATTTGGAATCTGTGGAATAAACAATAGGTAAAGCAAGCAGTCTTCTGAACTGTCTTCAGCAAGGGCTCACTACCTCAATTCAGAAATACCACAGACCCTTCCTCAGCTCTGTTCCTCAGGAAAATATGACCTATTGTATGAACTTCTGCATGGATCACTATTGACTGGTCTGTCTGGAGTCATCTCAATCCTTTTTATGGATGAAGCAAAAGATAAGGCTCATTGGAAATCCTGTGTCTTGACTTGGACAATACACAAAGAGAAGGATGGTGGTTCTTGGTGGTGGTGGTTGATACACTGCAACAAGGCTGCACTAGGAATCCCCATCACTGGGTTTGGGTGACACCAAGGAAAGCAAGACATGTTGATTCTTTGGTTTAGCAAGCTTTGACCAGACAGTAGAGTTTGTCCCTCTTCTGGATACTGAAAGAACATCTGCCTGGCCCCCACATTTCACAAAATTTGCAGAAAAAAAGTAATCTTTGATGACTCCTTTCTCAAATAAAATCAAACTAAATGCATTCAAAAGGTATTTCAGAAAATGAACACATACTCAGCAAAAAAATTAAGCTTAAAAACTGTGCGGCTGGGCCTGCAGTTTATTTACCCTGTGGGATGGAATGCAGTAATTGGGAAGTACAACCTATGACAGTCTTTGTTTACAGAGGAAAATGGAGAAAGTCAAGGTACAAACATTGAACTCTAATTTCTGCTCTTTCCTAGATGCTCCATTTCCCATCTCTAATGTTGAAAAGGTAATACTGACATTCATCACTAATTAGAAAAATTAATCTAGATACAGAAATATATTACTTTTCCAGAGGCAGAGCACTACATCTCTGTTTTGAGACAGCTAAGATCAGCAGTACAGATATTAAAACAAAATGCCAAGAAACACTGAAAAGACCAGATTTAATTAGAAGAGATTAAGAATGTCATGTTTGGCTGGAGCACCTCAGACCCCCATGAAACTTGTTTCCAATGCATAATAGTAATAAAAATACCACATTGATTATATTCAAAGTTTTCTACTAGAGTTTATTCTTAAATGCCTGTTGAACTGTTTCGGACAGTCTCTCCCCCTGTAGGCACCTGCTGCTGTGCTCAGTAGCAGTGCTATATGGATATCCCATGACCTTATGGAAAAAATAAAGGCTTTTTCTAACAGGAGTCATTGTGAGTCTCTATTTTCACCAAGAAACAGACACTGCCAGAAACCACAATTAAAGCAAACAGTGAAGTGACTGGTGCTTATAATTTGTGTTCACATGCTCCAGACATCAGAAGTGCCTCCCAGTCTGACAAGCACATACCATACTCGACTTAGTTGTGCAAGAACTAGAAACTGTAAGTCAGTGTACAAATTCAGGAGTATAAATAATGGAAAAGATCAGAACAGATGCTCAGACATCTTTAAATGAGACAAAAGTCTTACCCTGGGACCCAGCCAGAAGCTTCTGTTATGTGTGTCTGTGTGACCATTGTTGGAGCTGGGTTATATGGACTCCCAATCAGAACACTCCCTGAACTGGTCAGTCTTTGTGGGGTGCTTATGATCTGTAAAATTTAGCAATAAAAACCACAGCTCTCTTAAGAAAACAGAGGTTACTACAGCCCAAAATTCATACTAAGCATTGCACAAAGAAAAGTCATCATAATTCTGTAGCAGAAGCAGTCATAATATACAGAAGAGATGGCATCAGATCTTCACCCAGCAAAGTCATTACAGCAGTGCTAAGTTTTCTATTAACTGTACCATATTACTGTATTATTCATATGGACAAGAACTAGACAAATAATTTCAAGTAATTCCTACTTGAAATAATATGGCAGATAGGATCTGTACCTAGAGATACCCAATTTTTTCTTCATGAGAACATATAAGCAACTTCTTGATCAATGTAATCAACACAGCCTTCATTCTTTCCAGTGGGTTTGTCTCTTGTAATTGTCTGTACAAAAGACAATCTGAGCTTGAGACAAAGTATTCCCTTCAGTTTCTACCATTTACAAGATCCCGAGGCACTCTGGCAACTGTAAAGTCGTTATGGTATAGATAGAAGTTATATTTATGCAAACCTGGTGAAATTGTATGTACAATGGTTAACACCAAGACACCCAGTCTTGACTTTTAAATCACATCCAAGTTCATTTTTCAAAGTAGGTCACCAGAATAATTTAAATAGTATTTAAAAATGAAGGTATTAATTAGCTAATCTTTAAAATAAACCACATGTAATGATTTTGACTGCATTATGGTAAGATTCATATCCAAGCTTCTTGGACAGTGCTTTTTACTCTTACAGCTTACCTAATTTTTTAAAACTCTGTTTTACTTTACTCCATTTATTAGTGACATTTTGAGTGCTGACTGTACTAAACATTGTAGTTTCCTTTACTATTTAACTTATCCAACACGTGTTAAGCATCCCAAGGCACTCTGGTAACTAACTGTTGTAAGTATATGCTGTAAGTATACAGCAGATACATGTGTACAGCAAGTGTGTGTATACATACATATACAAGCTGAAGATACGTATACAGCATTTGTTTGGTATCCATCAAAAGACAAGTTTAAAAAAGTAGAAAAATGGTATGTGAAGAATTCCCCATTTCCTTACGTCATTGAGCATTACTTCACATCCCTCCTGGTACCACACCGTGACTACATACACATCGTTTTGTCTCGAAGACATAAATTTATCTCACTTATTGTTTGCAAATGTATACCTTGACAGAATCAAGTGAAAAGAGAATTTTAGAAACCAGAACACGGGTACGGGTTATGTATTTATTTCCTAGTTGATACTGGAGAACCAAAGGCGCCTGGCTTTACTCATCGCAGGCAGGCACGGGAAAGGTGTCACTTCTGAGGCAGAAAGGTGTCAAGGGCCGATTCACGTTTCGGAGCTCGGTGAAATGAGCGCGGCTGTGGCCGGCAGGTGAAATGAGCGCCATGGGCCGGGGGTGAGTGACACGCGGCCAGCCCGGCCCGCGCCGCCATCTAGCGGCACCCGCACCGACCGCACCGAACCGCCACGGAGCCACCGCGGCACAGCCCGAGAGCTGAACCCACACTGGCTCAATAAAGCCTAAATAAATTAATTAATCAAGCAGGGTGTTGCTGACACAGGTAGACGCTGAGGGAGCGTTAACACTGCCACTATTGACAGCTCATGAGCATTCACTTTTAAACAGCCTGGCACAACACAGCTGTATGCTGGGTTTTAGAAGGCTGCAATTATGGCTATTTAATAACAAGATGCTTTCTGAATATAGATCCATCCTTGCAAAGCAGCACAATAAAAGAATAAAAAATAATACAAAAAAAGAATGAAAACTGTGTGTCTCACATAACACAGTAGCTTTTGGAACTTCTACCTGCTATAAGAACCTAAACTGCAAGCAGGGCTCACTGAAACCAAAAGGAGGGATTGAGAAGTCATTCCTAAGAGTAGGAGCTGCATTAAGTGACTGTTCTCCCTGTTGTAGGCTATTTATTGCACTGCCAGGAGACATCCTCAGTGACAGAGCTGTTCCAGTGCAATGCCACAGGGCACAGGCTGTAGCGAGATGCGCATCAGCGCTGACGCACTGAGCTGTTCCTGGCAGGCAGCCCCTGGCCAGTGCTGGGGGCAGAGCTCTGCGAGCAGGGAGTGCCATGGCTGAGATGTGTGTGCCCCTCTGCCCAGCTGCGACAAACCCCCCAAAGAACAACAGACACTGCTCATGTGAGAAAGGCCCAACACCATTTTTATAAAACACATCAAATGGTTCTGTACTCAGGCTAAGTGCTTGGCAAGGAGGTATCAGGTTACTAGAAACTGTTCACAGTATTGCCTATTTAGTTCTCTGGCCACCAGAAAACCTTAATTTTTTCTCAAAACTAGATCCAAAATCCCTGGAAAATCAATACACATATACAGTTATCATGGACAGGAAAAGACAGTTTTAAGAAGAGTAGTTTCAACAAGTTTAGAATTTCTACCAACACATCAAAGACACTCTCTGACAATGCCGGAGATTTACTGGTGAGAACATGACTCAAAACATCCAAAGAGTATCAATAATGAGGGTTTTTTTCTTAATACACGTTTGAGTAATAGTTAAAATGTCAGCTGGTAAAACTGTTTCAATTTCCACTTAAAGCCAGGAAAATAAGTACCCCTTAAGGGCACATTCAAGAGCATTGTTGGGAGTGGCAGTTCTGGCATGCCAAGCCTGCTGTGCCCCCACGTCACCACCTTCCATCCAGGTGGGCCACTTTGTGGCTGAGGCAGGAAGCAGCAAGTTCCTCACATGTTCCTGTCTTACACCACCAGGAAGTCACAGCCAGTTACACAAACCAGTTACACAGGCATTACTGGGGTTGCAAAACTTACCATTTGGGGTCCAACATTCACATTGATTGGTCCCAAGGTTTTTGGCAAAATCTTAGTGGGAGAGTTGCTGGAAACTGGCAATGCGATTACTGAAATATTGCCTAAAAAGAGTGGTAAAGAGAGAGTTTTAAAGTGCTTGCTTAGTAACCTGTGAAAAACACTTTGGCAAATTCTCATACCACTTTAATGCTTTGGAATCAGGTTAGCTTTGCTGTCTCATTTGCCGCAAACACACCCTCATGTAACAACCTCCACACCTCTCAGCAAATGTCACAAGGACACCTCACAAAACTACATCTTCACTATTTTACCTTTAAAACTACATGTATTTTATTTCCAGAAACAATTTCTTCTCGCTTAAGACAAAGAGCACACAGCCTGACATTCCTCAACATTAAAAGTGAAAATTAATGAGAATACTTCTAATAGAAGTCAACATACAAATCCTGTTTATAATCATAATCACGTGTACAAAATATGCATCCATAAACCTTTGAAGCCATAACCATTCCTCATTTGACTGTCCCAGAGCATTCCACAGACATCACTGATGTAAGTCAACCCCAGCCTGCCACCCAGCAACCATCTGGACTTAATGTTTAAATCAAAACTGTTGTAGCACCACCGCTACTCCTTAAGGGAGTGTTCAAACTGTTGTGCATAAGCCTCTCAATACCCAGAGCACATCGGCTTATCCACAGACACCGTGGTGGCAGCAGCTCCTTTCTCTGGGACAGCTTTAATGCAGGAGAGCTAGGAACTGATCAAACACCGGCCCCATTCCCTACACACACCCTGATCCAGCATGGGGAGGGGTGGGGGTCTGAGGCACAACCAAATATAAGGAAGAGCCGTCACTGCCTGGTAATCCAGAGTCAGCCCGGGTCTAGCTGGGGTCATGAGGATTCGTTCCTGGAGAGCTACAAATGTTCTCTGGCACTACAGAGAGCAGCTGAAGGCATCTGAGGTGACAGGTCCCTTCAGAGCAGCACAGACACCAGCCCTCCTCCCACAGGAGACAGCCAACACTCAGCCCACACGGCCTAGGCTGACTCAGTGGTGTTACACATCCCTCCTCCCCTGTCTTTTTTCACATCACCTGTTCACCTCCACTGCTAAGTTTTCTTTTCTCACTTGGTCCTGAATCATGGTCTTTTTTTTTTTTTTTCCATTTAATTTTAGTATACCTATGTTTTCCACGAGGTAACTGAAAAATGATAAATTCAACAAAGTAACTTCTCTGCAACAGGAAGCAGAAGCAACCCAATTTAGAGAAAAAGGATCTTCCGCAGTTACAGCACAACAGTAGAAAAGATGTAGATATATGCAAAGTGTCACCTTTATAAGAAATATTCAACAGATACATGAGAAATACAAACAAATTGAGAATAGGATGTTCTAATGGTCTGTGTAAATTTTTTTGTCACCTAGAGTAATATTACTACTTAATTTTCCAAAAGGCAAATTTGTATCTGAAAACATCTTTGGTAGCAGCTTGCATCTCTAGTCAGTAAAATTAATAAATTACCTAGGACAACAAATATAAACCTCCCACACTTGCAAATCCCCCCCCCCCCCCCGTAAATCCTTGCTCTGTTATGAAATATCTGTTATAAGATAGTGCCAGACAGCACAAGACAGTAATTAATGATTTACAAATACTGTGTTCCCATTTTGAGCCCAAAATAGTTCTCTCACTTGTCAGTTTTACTTTTGTGAGAGGATTTTGCCCAGGATTTCCCAGGTCATGCCAGCATATTCCATCAAAACCTAGTCTCTCCCCTCATTCCAGGCTGTTGCCATCAATGGCATGTCACTTCCCAGTATTGCTAGAGGAATTTTCCTCTTTTCTGCTGCAACTGAAACTTTTGACCCCATTATCTCCAAGATCGGCTCTCACACTATTTCTCCTCGTCCCTTTTCTTACCAGAGAAAAGAAATAAATTACTTTCTTGGGTGCTGACAGTATAAAGTCACACGGTCAAGTGCAGTAAAATTGTGAAATGTCGGTTTTGGCTCTCAGCTCTTTTACCACAGGGCTACACCACAGAGTTGTCTCAGCTACACTTCCCAGCCTGCAAGAGGCCCTGGGCTGTCGTGTTTCACAGTGCCAGAGTGGCCGTGTGGGACTCACAGCACTGGACAATGAGCACAGCAGCACACGGCCACCCACCACATCCATCACTGGGCACAGCTTGTTTCTCTCTCAGCATGTGCTATGCAGACTGGTATCCATGCGATCCACGTGCTCCAGCTGCACCTGCAATAGCTTTGAATATTTGTATGGATGTACTTCCCTCACACTCACATGCAGACCCATGGCCAAAGCCACACAAACCCACCAGATTTACTGAGCAGTCCTGGAAAAACCAATAAACCACTAATTAGCAGCTACTGCTGCACTTTGCCTTCAGTTACACGGCTCCCCTGATAAAAGAACATGGGCACCCATGAAGCAATGGGGCACCCATGGGGCACCCTTCAGTGAATACAAGGGACATTCAAATGATCTTGATTTTTAAGACAAGTTGCTTACATACGGTGTGTGTTTAAATGTCTTTTTGGCTAGAGTTACTGTCAATAAAAAAGATTTTCATCTTCTAATCCCTACACAAATCCCTCATTCAGCAGCAATACTGCCAAAACAGAGTTCACCAAGTTTTCAAAGAAATGTTTCCCTGCCCTTGTTCTTACTTTTAATTTCCTTCATTGGCAAATATAAATATGTGAATGTGTAGATTTTTAAATATAGATAGGATGAAGAAGAACCAGTTTGTTTTTATGAGTGAGGTATTTCTTATCCACAGTGGCCAGGAAGAAAGAAGAACCAAATTTTTCACAGTAAGAGGTTGTTCTATGTATTTGTCAGCAGTTGAAAAAACAGTAAAGAGAAAGTTTTATCAATTACAAATAAAATATTCCTCCCTACCATTTTCGTTTTTTCAAATTAGCATCGTGGTTCAGATACTCATGTAACCTTGATTGCTTAAAAGATTATTATAAATCATTATAGTACTATATCATTGTAGTATTATTGTATTTAGGAGGAAGTAGGTGTCACAAAATATCCAACAGATTCAACTGAAAGCAGAAGTATCATCAAAGTAACTATATATACGATCACAAAGCAACTGTAAAGGCTTTAAAAATGACCAAATTCTAAATAAATGCCAAGTCTTAATAACACCCATCATTTGGGGACAAAAAAGATTACACTGATTTATGTCCCAAGGCACAACAGCAGTGAGTACAGTGATAAGCTGAACACAATGAGACCCATCAGCCTCGAGTCACGGTAATCTCACTGCATGGATGGAAAAGGTCAGCACAGATGGATCAAACTCAAATGATTTGTATAATAATACTCAATTCTTATATAATGTTTCTCAGCAGTACTTTCAAGGAACAAAGGAGGTCAGTGTCATTATTCTCATTTACCTATGGAAAACCAAGCACATGGGAAAGAAACCCATTTAAAACTCTCATCAAGAGGCTTTAACTGCAATACACAGAAAGCTATCCCAAGCTGAGTCTCCTTGGCACTGAAGCAAATTCAGAATAAAAATCTGCCAGTGGACATATGTCTATTTCTCTCAGAAAAAAAACACTTTGCTTCTACATAAATTATTTTTCCATCCTTCACTCACTGCTATTGTTGCTTCTCAGGGAGAGAAACCAGTGTTGCTATTATTTAATATTTAAAAAAACCCATCATCACTACATAACTATTATCCTTCCTGGAATCTGTGAAATAATTTTACTGGCACGTACAGAGAAAAATTCAATTTAAATGATCTTCAGCTTCAAGCAGTCACAAATAAAGTTATTCATGTTTATGTACATGTATGCTCACATGCTCACAAGACTCACTATAAATCATTATGTGCCACCCTAAATAGCTTAATTTCATGTAAACAGCATGCACTCCTATACAAATATGAAGCTAAAGAGATTTTAGTGATTTTTTTTCCTATATAACTAAATCTGTTAGGTCTGCAGCTTAGTTGCAAAGATAATCAGAAACAATGTCAACTGGAGAATCTATAGAATCTGTCACAGCCAGTTTGAAGGAGACCATGGCTGATGGGGAGCACAGCCCAACCAGCTGGGGTTACACACAATGCATACATCAACAAAAAGAGCCTTTGAATTTTCAAACAAAAGTCCAGGGAAGTCTTGGTAATTTGGATTTCATATTCAGAACTCTAAACAAATGTCCACTTTTTAAAAGTGTCTCAGTGAACAGCCATTTTTAATAATACAGCCTATGGCTTGACGGTGATGGCAAGAAACCCAGTTCAGAGTTGTGAGGTACCAGCAGTCCATTAGGATATTTTGCAATAACATTTGTGATGTGTCCTCAGGGACATTTAGATAAATACACTAAGACATTTACTGATCTCCAAAATCAGTATTATAAAAGCATATAGAAAAGTGGAATTTTTATCACATTATTAATACACAAGTATTTTCATGTTAGATTTTCTTAATTTGTTAATTGCACAAAATTACTGGGCTACAAACCTAACTTTAAAAATTCTATAACCTGTAGAAGCACATACATATCTAGAAATATATTAAATCAAAGAGATCTGTAGAAAAGAAAAAAATAAAATGGGGCAGACAATTTTTCAATGTACTTCAGGCTTACACTGAGCAGTACATTTTCAGCCTTCTACTGTTCAGTTTGAGATAAATCTACAGGAGTTAACAGCTATATGAATCTGAAAGTACCAGGCATAGGCCCATGGGTAACTGCTTCTGATGTCTTGGTCATTTTAGCAGATTTCTTCAAGCATACAATGAAGTACTTCTATTACAGCAGCCCTGTGCACTAAGTTTTTGAAATACCAGCCCTGTCAGGACTTAGTAAAAGATAGGTACTGTGTAATAAAAAGATGCATTGAAACAAAAGTTCATTGTGAAGTTGTATCAGAAGTGTAGATTCCCACCCAAAGCAAGCTCTCTGCAAATATGATATGATTAATGGCTCCTTCCTCATGGAACCTGTTGCAAGATTCATGCTCTATGGTTGGAGTCCCTTTTCCCTCCACAGCAGTAAACTTAGAACAATATGTAACTCATAGGAACTGGGGATACAGTAACTAAAAAGTATTAACTGAAGACAGCAGGATTCTCAAAACCATTGTGCAAGTCTACATTACACACTTTAAGAAAAGAATCCTGTGCCTACGGCCCCAGCAGCAGAATATGTGCCCAGTCTCGCTTGCCCTAGGGCAGCCTCTCCTCCCCCTGTGCACAGGTGTGCCCTGGCATCCAAGCTGGTATCCCAGGGTATCACCAGGCTGTTCCATCCAGCCATCCCCGCTCTGTTGCAAGGCAGTGCCTGCAAACTGAAGGGGCTGGTGGTGACTCATTGACCACTGACATGAGTTTTCAAGTGATACCGATTGCAAAGCTTGATTTTATCACAGAGTTTCACACCCAGGCAACTCCAACAGATCAGGGAGCCTTGGGACTCGCTAAGCGGCCAGGAAGCCCTGAAAGCTGTGCATGGGCAGGGGGTGGTTTTATGGGGCAAGGGGTAACACAGACACACCCTCTGCTTGGAATCACCAGGAAAAAACGGTTTGATTTTCCATTTTTGTAATAGATACAAACAGGATTACAAAACTTCAAGCATGTAATTTAGTGACTAGGAGTGACTCCCAAACAGATTAAATTTTAAATCCTCCTGGTTACACCTGCAACTTTTCAACATGAACTCTACAGCAAGCCTGGTTTAATTCATCACAGCTTGCAACAATTAGCCCAAATCCACAGCACAGCTGCCACTGTCCTACGCATTCACAAACCTAATTACACCTGTGTAAGGACTAGCTTGAACTATTATAATGAATAATTTTAACAGAATGAGCCAACTCCACGAAGGCATTCTGCCACTTGAACCAGGATTTTGACTGAATGATGGACGCAGTTCTGTAGTTCCTGTCAATCAACCTTACTGGGCACCAAAGTTCTGCTGACACCCAGGAGCACATGAGTCTTGTCAGCATGGATCGTCCCAGGAGTTTCTCCAAACAGGCAACGTCCATGATGGAAAACTAGAATACCTGACACATTCATACAGATCTATCCCCAAGGCTACAAACAGTCACTTCTATTCTCCAAAACTTGAGAGGAAGCATCTCTTTTCCATGCAGCAACTAAGAATATTAATTTATTAAACAGTGAGAACCAGAGCCATTTTTTTCTGCCTGGGAGAATTAAAATGCATGTCTCCTACAGGAATTATTTTATTCACTAGTCATTTCAGGTAAGGAAATAAAGCACAGCCAGCCCAGCCTGCCATAGCTGAGCAATTTTGACTGTAACAATAAGAATCTACTATGTCAAAGACTAGGTGAATAGGACTTTCAGAAAGGAGGTATCCTGACTATGCTGCATGGACTACTAAAATATTTTACCCAGTGATGGTCCTTGCACAAGCAGTCCCTAGCATTAGGTGAGTACCCTGGCCATCAGTCAAAAGCCATGTGCATGAGGCATTCCCTCTCAGATGCAATGAGTATTCATTTCAAGCAGAAGAAACAAGCTCCAAATGGAGGGGCTTTCAGCCAAAAGAACCTGTTACCTATGAGTTAAAGGTAACAAATGTAGGGAAGCAAATTGTCTGTTGAACTAGAACTGTACACTAAACAAAGTACTCTGCTGAACACTGTGGAATTTCTTCTAGGCACATGTAGGAAAAAAATCTGCTTCCCTTCAGAATTATGCAGCAAGTCTTTTTATGAGGATTACAAATTTGGATGTATATGCTTTGATTCTTCAATCATCACATTTAAAACACCAAATTCCTTACTCAATTTGCATTGCATTTAGATACACTGGGTACTAGAAATGTTTTTTCCCCCTAGACATCATCCATACAAGGAATAAAAATATAAATACTGAAAGTATTCTAAAAAACCTGAATCAAAAAAAGCTGCAGCAAGAAGCTGACAATATTCACTAACAAACACAGGAAACAAGCAATAGTAAGAAAACTGAACCCCCAAATAAACCAAACAACCTGTCAACCTATTTAGAAACATTAATTCAGATTTAAAAATCGGCAAAAGTGACACAGCAGTAATCTAAGACTCACAGATCAGATTGCAATACCTAAGCAGTCTGTAAGTGTTAACTTCTCCTGTAGCAAAATAAACCAGGAAAACACCCAGAGGCTGTGCATGGACCATAAAGGTAAAGGACACTAAAGGTAATGGTGGGAAAGATAAATGGAGCCTGATCAAACAAACACTGCAACAGCAGCAACAGAGTAACTCAGATGGTTCAGAGGAAAAACTTGTGGAGAAAGGAGATTTTGAAAATTGAGCCTGTGAATGGAAGAAAAGCAGAGAAAGCCATTTTGGAGTGCAAGGGTCAAGTGATCAGCTACTTTGATTAGGCATTTTTAGTGAGACAAAGACAGAAAGTTTCCCCAACACAACAATTATCTCGTGGTGGTAAAGCTGTGGAAGGAGACTGCAGTATCTGTGTGAGTACAGGAACAGCAACAGCTGACTCGGTGTCTCAAGACATCCTCCTGCAGTTTGAAACAGATCCAGGGTGCTGTTACCAGGGAAAGGGACAGGGCACTGGCTTATCTAGAGCAGTCCAGCATTTTTCAAAATTAAACCCAGTAAACCTAGAATTTCCCAACAGATTTCATAGAAAAATAAATTATCAAGGTTCATTAATAGAAAGGAAGACATTTTGCAAGGAATTTTCTATGTGCTTGTGGTTCAGCACTGGAATCTGAAGTGTTCCATTAATGCAATACTGTTTGTGCTAGAGGCAAGTAACAAATAAACACACACCACAATTATCTTTTTGGAAAGAAAAGAAAAATGCAACTTTTCTAAGCAAACATTTCTAGAACTTGAAATCTGATGCTTTCAAGAAGGTCCTCATTAGAGCAAATGGCATCTCTCCTGTGTTCTTGAACATATCATAAATCCATAATGCTTCAGTCTAAGAATACTATGAAGGCACATTATAAATAGGCCCAGATATGTAGCAATAAATTGTCTTTATTTTTACTCTAGCAAATGATTTGACTTAAATAATGGATTAAAAAAATACAAACCGCCTTCACTAAGAAGCTCACAAAGCCCTGTTAAGAGACAGTGGATCTGAATGCCTGTTTGGAGTCTCTTCCCCCCTCACCCCTTCATTTCCAGAGTTCAACAGTGAACATGCCAAAAGAAATAAGTAAAGGATACTTTAGATTGAAAGTAAAAGTCAGCTTAGATACTGGCTGTATCTATACAAGTTTCTCCACCTTTTATGGAATATTTGATTCTCTAAGAAGAGTAAGCCATTGTGAACAAGATGTTTTATCTTAATTGAGATGTCAACAATTTTTAATTATAAAAAGGTTAAAAAAATTAGATTATAGCATTTTATAAAATATACAAAAATGGAGGTTATAATGCATCCATCACCTCAGAAGCAAAATCTGATAGAGTGGGATATGGGTCACTGGGATATTCCTAACTGTAATGACCTATACTTTTATAAAGTTTTTCAGTTATTTTCTGGACAAATCGATTGCTTGTTTCAGGAATTATTTGAAAATGTTGCACTTAGTCTTTTTTTCTAGCAGCACAACACAATAATCACGAAGCAATGAAGCACAAAGGGCAATTATCTCACCAGTATGCAACAAATAATTCTCAAAGGCCTACAACCAGTCTGTCATGTTCTGCAAGGTTTAGAAACTAGGAAGATACTGTAGCTTCAGTTATTTTCTGTTTAGACTGTCTCATTTTTTCACTCTCCTAGGCTTGATGAGCCAGAAATCATCCTTCTTGCTCCTACATGTATTGGTTTATTGCAGTGGATAACAGAAAATCAGTATTTACTTAGAAAGGTTGATTGAAATGTTTCCTGAATTGCAAATCCTTGAGTTTTCTAATATAGATAAGGGGTTTATTTTACTAGAACACCTTAGCTGTTATGACTGATCATAAATTAGTTTTGAGTCAAAAGTGACTAATCTTGAAGTGCTAAGATAAAACAGGATACAACAAAATATAATTGTAAATTGTGCAGAACACTTAAAAGTATGACAACATGCTTAACCTTCTCTGTCATTTTGACTACAACAGTCAGGGTGTAGTCAAAAGTGTGGGGGTAAATCAGAAAATTCAGCATATTATTCACCATCAAGGAATGAAAAAAGGGCTTATTTTATCCTCTTATTATTTTTACTACACCTTTTTTTGCCCTCTGAAAATCTGAAAACTTTCCCATCTTTGGTATTGACACTTACATGTCAGTAAAAACAACTACCAGTGGAGATGCATGAATACATTTTGAACATTTAAAATCTGAGTATCCCAACCATGAATCAACCATAAGCAGTGAAATAAGTCTTAATGTATCTATCAAATAGAATTCTCTTACCTTTTGTTGGGCTCTGGTTCTGATCTATAAATCCTTTCAAGTCTCCATTTGTGGAAGTCACACCAACCTGAACAAAACATTTTTGAAGTCTTAAAATATGATAAACCTTTCTATGTTTTCTAATACACAACTAACAATACCACGAAAGCAACTTTCTGCATTATGAAACATCATAATCCTAGAAACTGTAGAGTCTAACAAGAGCGTAAGACTTAAGATATCCAAGACTTTTACTGTGTATATATGAAGACAAATGCTACTTTTAACTAAGTTGTTCACCTAAAATACACCCTACCCAAACTGCCCATTCTGGCTATTATGGTGTAAGGCACTGTCCCCTCCAAGTCAAAGGGAGCAGCTGCCACCAATAACAGCAGAAATCTGTCCATGTAGAGTTGCCTCAGTACTAAGCTGCACAGTCCACAGGTCTGAGATGGGACTATTGATGCATTTTAACTACATTCCCTAGTCTTCAAACATACACTGATTTACTGAGGGTAAGTTACTGGAGACATGGAAAACTTAAATCTTACACTGATTAGTGCAACTCAGACTTTGGTATGCAGACAAAGCAAAGGAAGGTGTAGCTTGTATAGAAAAATACAAGCTCCTGGATGAGGAAGAGAAGAGATGGAAAGTCCCTCATGCCCCAGCAGCTCACGGGGAAGGGGCACAGCAACAGCAGTAACGGTAGGGCAGTTTGCAATTTCAGCACTTCGTGCTCACACCACCTCAGTAATCTCTGTTCAACAAAGCATTTTATTTTGCTTCCAAGCTGTGATAAGCACTGAGGGACTGAGACCTGTTGGAGCAGTAGGCAATTAAACTAAATACTGCAAAACCTCTTTTTAAAATATTAAAAAATTTGAGTACTTCTGTAAATCACTGAGACAAAGGGTTCTAGAATACAAGTTAGAAGAAGACAATCATATGATGAAGGATCAAACATTTTGCTTTATTTTACAGATGTATGTAGCACAAATGGAACCTATGCTAGGGCCACTTGAAGAATTTTAATATGCTCAACTTAGAGCATCATTTTAATTTTAGGCAAATTAAACAGTAGTAACATAAGACAAAAGAATTCCTATTATAAGCATTCAATCTCAATTCTGATTAGAAACCTTGCATTCAGGAAGTAATTTTTGTAGGGGAATATCTGCACACAGCATTGTGACAGATTCTTGAAAATACTTCTATTAAGATTTTTTCCCCATCAGGAGACACGTAAGAAGATCAACTGTTTCTGCAGTACTCTCGTTGTAAAACACTGCCCAAATGAGCTCAGTTACATGCTTCTATAAACAAGTCCTCAGAGATGCTCAGTACAGTTCCTCAGTTTATCTCAATCATTGTCAGTATCAGACTTGCTCTTTCCTGCCTTTCCTGGCACACCCAACTAGACTCTCCTACACTCTCAGACGCTTGGGCTGTGGTGGTGTATCCCCAGAGGCTGTGTCGAAAGAGAGATGTCCCATTTTCCCTCCCATTCCCGGGCTGTCTCCCAGCAGGTGGCAGCGGAGCAGCAGGGATGCAGAGGGGCTGGGGAGGGCCCGAGCGGGAACGCCCGGATTGAAGCAGGGCTAAGGGAAGAAGACATGAAAACAACTATCATAGTTTGGTAGCAGATGCTTACAGGAAATAGCAGCATTCTAGGATCTCTCCCCCCAGCTGCTTGGGCACAAGGAAAGCTCATGTGGTAAGAGGCCACTGTGGTTCCATACATTGAAGATGTATTCTCGAGGAGACATTTAACGCAGAGATTGGCAAGGGTGGTAATTGCACAGCATAAAGCACTGCAAGGCCATTCCAGCGCCCAGCCAAGGGGAAGAGGCAGTGCTGCTGGATCACACCACAACATACAACAGCGTCGGCTTCTCCCCAGGACCCCTGCCTGCCTCTGCAGCAACTAGAATGCAGCAACCAACCACAAATGGGAGAAATTTTAAATTCAGAGAAAGAACAGGGCTCCACAGGGACAAACATGTTAGATTATGGGCCTCAACTCATTCCAACAGAAGGGATAAGAATTACAAGGAACATCTTCAAAGACAGCACTGAAATTTGTTCACAACTGAACATTCAACTCTAGATTTACAACTGTACGTATCCCTATTGATTCAGATCAGCGTTTTAATCAAACACTGAAGATGATGTACATATGCAGTGTCAGAATGAATATTCTTTTACATTTAATTCTTGAAAGATTTAGAAGGAAATGCAAAAAACTACTTGAGGAGTTTTTTTTATATGTAAGTCATACTTCAGTGATCCAAATTACACGAAATTACAAAATTTCAGTTTGCACAGAAATATATTCTTTTCATTACAATGATCCTAGCAGCACATTTATAGAGTAGCACTTTTCTCAATTGTATAACCTTTATATCTAAGTTCAGAAGAGCTTGACAACAAACTTGAATTTTGTGAGAACTTAAATGAGAAATGTGGCAGATCTAAAGGAATTTGGTTCCCTTCCCTTCCAACTTAGCCCTCAGAAGAAGCAATGTGTGATGCAACATTACGAGACTGCAGCACAAGACCTTGTAGGATTCCATCTCAAGTGTTCAAGAGGTCCCAGGCCACGTCATTATTTGAGACAGACCACACACTACTTTTGGGAATCTTGTACTGTAACAACTCCTAAGCTGAAACCAGCAAACAATCTGATGCTTAACTGGTATCATCTGTTATTTTTGTACCGCTCATATGAAATTTCTGCTTTGTATTACTGGCCCAGAGTGTCTGGATTACTGGGCATGGCAGGAGCTGGATTCCTGCTTCTGTCCATCTGCAGCACAAGGAATCCAGCCATGATAGAAGATGAAGAAAGGACTTGGCAGGCCTTTGCATATTACTAAATGTCTTTGAGGTTTGTTTGCCTTTCCTATTAGGTGACTAAGTTTCCAAACAGGGTGAGGGGAAAGAAAAGAGTCACAACCAGAGTCTTTGATGGGGCCAACTGCCACGAGCAGTTCTTATAGCTAGTCAGTCTTCTCTGCTGCTTGGCTGGGCAAGTCTCCGTGACCAACCTCAGCAGTTAAACTTCCTTCCATGCTGACTTGTGAAAGGAGAACTATTGCAGCCATTTAACTGCCCTGATCTATGGGAAGAGAGCTACCCTCCGAGAAGCAGTGACAAATAACTTCACAATCAAAACTAGTCTTATTCAAAAAATCTGCTTAAGTCATATTATTCATTTGCCTGAGTACTGAAACTAAGAATTTGTTTGGGTAAACTAAACTAAAAATAAATTTACCATGAGAATTTGCTCACTTTTTTTCTTCATTTGCTAATAATGTTTTGGTGTCTTCTTACCTGAAGGACAGATGGAAAAGGAGATACAAAACAGGCAAGAAAAACACATTTTGTCATAGAAGCAAAGAATGAAATAACCCAATTGGTCAGGGTGATTTGAATTACATCTGGGTACAGTGTAACATAAAAACTTCTTTTCCAAGAGAATCTGTAGCTTTTATTCAACATTTTATTATTCATAGCTTCTTTGGTTGGATTAGTATTCTAAGGAAGGTCAAATTACCCATAAACAACATTCCACAAGCAGATAACAGAAAGGGTCCTGCATTTACAGAAAATGAGCAGTGACCCCAGCCTGGATAATTCTCCCACCACACACTCAGAAAGTCTGGAAGGAAAAACAGTGATGGGGAACATCATTCCTCTTGCATACACATTCAATCTACATTCTGGCATGTGCTTGGAGCACAAGCTTCCTTGGACAGAAGGTTGTTTAACAGAGCTTCTTGCGAGATGAAAAGCCTTTTCAGCCATAACTCACTGCACGTGCCTGTGATGCAGCAGGAGCACAGACATGCCCAGCTGAGGTACAGTGGTTTCAGAACGCAGAGGTGGCAGCTTCGTGCTGTGCACATTTGGTTTATATGATAAACCCTTCAAGAGTTTCCTGGAAGATGCCCAAATTCCAGTAGTTTAAAGTTTCCTTTCCTTGATGCTTCAACATACAAGAAAAAAATATGGAAATACTCTCACAAAGGAGGCGTCTCCGTCAACTCACTCTGCAGATCACTAGAACATTTCTGACACTTCAGCAAACACTAACCTTACATTTGAAACGGGTTTTGACCTGCAGAAACCCCCAAATATATACAGAAACTAAACCCTGCAACTCTGCAAATTCAGAAGCATTATGGCATTCTAACAGCATCAGGGAACACCAGGGCTGACACTATTGTCCTGAGTGTGCAATTCTGAGTAACCAAGGTTGGGAAAACTCAAAGAAGTGCTATCAATAAGAAAGCATATGACCACCACATGAACAGGTGGTCATATGAAACATGAAAACTGAGTCCTACACTCATCTGCACCACAGTAGTTGATTTTTATTAAAATATATCCATAAATATTAAAACCTGACCTGACTAGGTTTGCATGAGATCAATCTGCAAAATTTCAAAGCATGCATACCAATAAAGTATTTCTTCTACTAAAGTAACCATAGCATTGCGCTGAAGTAAACAAGAAAATCATATTTCTATATTCAGCACAAGAGTAGTTTACCCAGACTGAATGTCATATCTGCCCTCAGAGATTTTCAAAACCCAAAGCCCTGATGGAGCCCTGAACAATGCACCAAGCAACTGGGTTCCAGTGCTGAAGAGCTTTGCACAAAGCACCAGGGTAGATGGCTGCCTGAAATCCCTTCCAACCCATGCCACTCTATGACTATTATACAATACCTCATGGATTTTATAGGGATTGGTATTTATCCTTTGACTGCATTGAACAGAAGGTCAAAGCCACAAATGACCTGGATTTGAGCAGCTGTCCTGCATACATCAGTAGAATTACTGATTTGTACTAGAACTGAATATGACCTATGAAATAATAAGGGCTTTTAATATACAAATCAATTTATTTTGTGTCTTGGTAAGCTTGAATCAAAGAGTGAGATATAAGACACCTCCAAGCCTGGAACTACACAGCAAATGAAGCCATTAATAAAGCCAACAGAAATTTCTAACAATCGAGAATTAATTTAACCAAACAATGTCCTTGGCAGCAATCTAACCCAGTATGAACAAAAGCTTTTGCAGTTACTGAACAGAGCACCATCCTAGGCTACCTGCACTTTTATTGTGGGGCACTTTAGGTGCTGGTTCCTAAATCTGCTCAGATTTAACAAGACTGCAGGAGGCCCTGTCAAAGGCAGTCAATAGGCAAATTGCCCAGGGCCCAAAGTCATATTTAATTCACTGATCACCAGGCTTAATCAGAACTGTTCTCTATACAAACTGTGTACATCAGGAAGCACAGCTAATTAGGCAGAAAATTAAGGTCAGGATGTTAAGACACTTCATAAGCTTCCTTAGAAGATGGGATAGAGGAGTCAAATACAGAGCCTCAAGACACCACTACACAGTGGTTAATGAGAAAGTAAAGAAACAAGAAGGCCTTTAGTCTTCTAGAAACCAGGGGTATACCAACATCAGCAAAGTAATATGCAGTCTTTCTATTCTTTCTTGAAATTTGAGACTCAGACTCAGTAGGGGGATTTTACACAGGTGCAAAGGTGAGAAGGTTCAAGAAGATGAGCAGCTTTCAGCTAAGTTTGGAGCAATGTGAGAGGAATCACAGACTCACAGAATATCTCAAGTTGGAAGGGATCTGAAATCAGATCAATATGAAAACAGCATGAAGCATTGCCTCAGTTATCAACCTGACCCACAGCTGAGTAAACTCCACATGCTTAAAAAGCTTCTAACCAGTCTAAATTTATCAAAATACTGCAGAAGATGATGGGGTATATATTTGTGATACACAAAAATCAGACAAGGTTTTTTAATCTGAAGGTCTTTTGTTTGATTTCTTGTATTTGTCCATACAATTCTGAAAGCCAGAAGTGACTGGCAGAATGCCAATATGAAAAGTAACACATGTTGAAGAGTTATACTTACATTTTTTGCCGTCATGTCAGACAGTATTGCTTTATATTTCATAAAGCCATAAGATATCCCTTTTCATCTTCACAGAATCTTTAAAATGAACATCCTGTAAGAAAGTTAATGAAATCTCTTAGTTGAAACCCAAGCTTTTGATAAAAGAATCACCTCAATATTCAGGTTTTGCACAGATACTAAAAATGTACATTGCTTGGAACAGGCAGAGATGAAATCCTATGTATAAAGGCCCAATTTACATCAAGGCCTAGCTACATTAATGTGCTAGCAAACCACGTTATATCTTTACTAAAGTTTTGTAATTAAAACCATGCAATCTTTTGCATCTAATGGGGATTGGCT
The DNA here is from genome assembly GCA_013400515.1 of Erpornis zantholeuca. Classification (NCBI taxonomy): domain Eukaryota; kingdom Metazoa; phylum Chordata; class Aves; order Passeriformes; family Timaliidae; genus Erpornis; species Erpornis zantholeuca. The sequence goes on along the minus strand of VZTN01036280.1, from coordinate 46,288 downwards.
TTAAAAATTGAAGTGAATTACTTCTCTCCACTGTCTCTTTAGCCACCAGCAACAGAGAAAGCTTTTAATGAAATGTATATATACAGAAAACATTCAGAACTTTTAGGAAACATGCAAGAAAAAAACCCAATTCAGCTCTAACTCCTCTTTTAAATATTTTCATGCTTTTTCATTAAACCTGTGTAGTTATAATTATAGTATTAGAATTCCAGGAAAAGACAGAAATTTTGGTATAGCAAAGAATACTTTAAAGTGACTTATTTTTTAAATGAAAGCTTCCAGAAGTCTTACGGAAAACAGAAGAAAAGTTACAAATCAACACTGTCAGCAGTAGCCATTTTAAAGATAGAATTAACTTGACAAAGTGTTTAAGTACCTTGAAAGTACTTTCTAAGTACTACTTGCAGTTAAAAAATGGACTACAAAAGACATTTGAACTGCATTTGGATGAATAAGAGAGAGAGAACTGCTCACACTTTCAAGTGCAGAATCAGTTCAGTAAAATTAGGAAAACACCTCAACTACTTACCAAATAGGACTCATGACCATTTACAGCAGAACTCACCAGCTACGAAAGTAGGGTGCAATTCATGCTATTTCCTATGTATTTTAACCTGTGTGAAGTTTGAGAATAGCCAATGTCTTCACCTCCCTTCAGGAAAGTGCCAGGGATTGTTTCAGTAGTGTGTATAACTAATGAAGAACTCTTATCATCACATCCCATCACTGCTTTAGTAGTTTTGGACAACCCAGAAGAATTTTAAATTCTAGGCTGTTTGTATACATTTCTTGGTTTATTCAGATATCCTATCAATTAAACTGTTAGTGGAAAACCATTTTATTCAACTTAGAGGTGTCCTCCACTTCCTGTTGACTGAGTTGTACTTATCTTCTTTAGTGCCTCCATTGATTGCAGCCGTAATTAAGCAGTTACTCCAGCATGTGAACATCACAAAATTCTACTAAGACATTCTCCTGTGAAAACTTGTACATTTTAGTTTCACCACAAAACATCCAAGAAAATAATAAGAATTTTTCTCTGGCTTCAGAGAAGATATTACAAAGAGGTATCTATTGCTACCCTGGGTAAAGGGGCTACTGGATCTCATAGTAATCTTAAAATCTGAAGCCATAAAAGCTACAGAGGTTATGGCAAAGAGCAAATACTGAATCCTTGCAATGCATCTGAAAATTATGATCTTCATGCCTGTTCTTTTTCTACATTTCTCACCCTTCCAGATGAACTCTCCAAATACATCACCTGGAGCTCTGGCCAAAATTCATGTTGTAGTCTGATCTCTCCCTCTCTTTCTTTAAGAGGCTTTACAAGAAATTTACTCAAATAAAATGCAGTTAAGAACACATTTACTAAGCAGTTTTAACTCATTTACAGATAAGCAAACTAGGTTCATCTTTGGCAAGTTATTTGCTGTCAAGTTTAGTGATCCAGAAGGTATTGTCCATAAACTATTACAGTCCTTTGCCACAATGCTCTTCAGCCAGTACGAACAGTTGGTATTCTTCCAGCTTTATGAACACATTTTGTCAAGCCTGAGAAGCCAGACTTTGTGACCCCACCATCTGCCATGACCTCTTGTCAGGTTCAGACAAAAGAACCAACACAGATGGCCTCAAAATGGAGATTCTCTTCATCCCCAATTGCTGCATGTGCTCGCACCACATGCAGAAAAACATAAAATTCAACCTTTTTTGTTCTTTAGCTGGTTTCTACTGAAATGAAGCTGCATAAAGACAGGTTCAGAACCCAGAGCACATGAGATACAAGGATTGCTTTATTTGAACTACACTTGTCCCTTCACAAGCTAAGCCTTGGTTTAAAAATCCACTCCTATGATTTTGCCTCTGTACAAGGAGCCAACCAAACCCTCTGACTTTGTAAACTCTGAGTTGTAGCTTCTAGAACATATTTCCTAATCACTTATGCCACTGACATTAAAAGTCAGTTTGAGCATTAAATTACAAAAGCCCTGGTAATGAAGCTCTAGTTACAGCAAAACAGCACAGGAGTTTTATCTGCACCTATTCTCGCTACAAGTTAAAAGCCAGATCTATTCTAAAGTTTTGGTGATACTGAAGCTGAATCCCAGTGCAACAAACAGTACAAAACAGAAAACAGTTACCTGCAGAATAATATTACATTCTTTCTTATGTTTATTTTCTATCTATTGTCCAAAGTCTTATTTTTAAATTAACCCTTTAAGAGAATGTAAGTTTGCTCTCTGCTTAAAATCACACTGTCACATAGACCAACACCATGCAAAGATCCTCCTCAGTCCCAGAGGCTAGTTCCCAACAGAAAGTGTTATTTATCTAAGTACTACGTCAGTACTAAACATCTACAAATGAAGACAACTATTGGAACAATTACCTAAATTGTTATGATGCAAAGTCTTTATGGAACACATGAAAAATAAAAAAGTATTTTAGTATACTAGAATGATTTTTATCATCACTAAGGAGTGCTTTTTTTCTTTTACTTGATAAACAGTATTGCAAAGTGAAAAATATTCCAGGTAACTGGGTCAGCTAAGAGGAAAGTGTGACCAGTTTCAAGAAATAGAAACCTGTATAACACCAGCCTTTCCAAAAGAAAGTAATTTATACTCTTCATACCCCTGTCCATAGTACTAATTTTCAAGCTATGGTATTACAAGACTGATTTCAGAAGTCAGTAGTAACAAAAGACTCCTTATTAATCAGTACAGGCTCAGTTTTAAACCACTAATTTATGCACAGCATCTACATGGCTTAGACCACCTGTTACACATATGCTACTTCAGTGTGTCTGTTTTCAGACCAGTAAAATTTCAAAATTATGAAGTACTTATCAGAAATCCACCTGCTCCCAGGAAGTGTTTCTCCATCTTGTTCCTAAAAGTAATTTCAATATCTAACTTCTTTTTGAATAAACTGAGATTAAAAAAACCAATTTTAGTGAAAATACTAGTCAGAAAAATTTCCTGGTATCTCACAAAACAGAAATACAACTTTGTTGTCAAATTTCTGAAATTAAAATTACAGATTTTGCATCCCGGTGGCCAGATTCCATTTATTTGTCAACTTTTTTCCTGAGTCTTCTTCAGATGATTTAGTCGTAGTTTTATCCTTTATGTATGTAGACAAAAAATTAACTTAGCCTGCAAACTGCAGAGACAGGAATACCATATAACATCCACCTTGTCACTCAATGAAGCTCTTCAAAAAAGCCAACCAAGGTGTTTATTCAACAACTCACACACACAGGATGGGAAATAAGTCACTACCTTCAGCTATCACTCAGTAATTTCTATTTTGAAAATAACATTAGAAAGTAGCTCTAAGGAAGCATTCGAAAGGAACTCCCACCATGATGTGTACGATGAAGGTCTGGCAGGTATAACAACTTATTTTTCCAGCTTTTACTGTGGGCAGCTGTAGGCCTTCAAAAAAGTCCTAGCAGATAACAGAAAAGGTGATTAGAGAGACTGAACAAAGGAAATCTAAATGACTTGATCACTGAATGATAGCACGAGTTTTTAACAAAATAAAATAATTTGAGAAGAGTAGCCAGTTTAAAAGTGTCATTGTTTAACCATCTTTACCTGACTTAAAAGGCTGCAGCCTATGAAACCAAAGTATAGAAGTTCTCCCAACTATATGACACAAAAAGGAAATGAGGATGACTGCTTTAAACCAAGATGCAAATGAAAGATAAAACTACATAACCTAATTTGAAAGTAAAGATCTCATCTGATAGTTATGATTGAACAAAATGCCAATGTACCATCAGAAAAAATAACTGACACCTCCTAGCAACAGCAGTTATTATGACTCAAGTTTATACAGTACAAAAAACCTGGAAAAACAGATGAGGCCTTCATGCAAGTTCAATGACAATAAACTGCAGCACTTCAGCTCCATAAGGGAGAGCCACCAACCTGTTGCTAAAAGCACATCAGGGAAAATGTCCCCTTACGGTCTTCATGTAGCAAATACTGAGGTAACAAGTGACTTGGATCCCATTCAGTACTGTTGGACTCGATCCCAAATGCTACATCCCCATTACTCCCACTCTTTGCTGTATTTACTCTCATTGTTGTACTTATATGACTATCAACGTACATAGTAAATGACTATACCTGTTTTACATATATACATGTACATATATAGCAAAAGCACTATTGATGGAGGCTACTGAATATCCTGAATCCTCAGGATGAAGACAAGTCTGAGTGAGAAGAACACATGAGAGGGGAAGAAAATCCAAAGCTGGATTCAAACTCTCTCCTAGCTGAAAGTGCTCAAAGTCTCCATTCACTTAACTGCACTCCTGACCCTCAAGTTCTGCTGCTTGTCTAGAACTGACAGTGCTGAGTCCCCAATTCCAGCAACCTGGAACTGGATACTCCTTCTCTCAAGGGACTCAGTTTCTAAAGCATGTTCTTAGACGTGCTCAATGCCAGTACCAGCAGTAAACTACATGTCTAAGAATAGGAGCAGCACTCATGGCTTATTTCAAAATCAGTGAGGTGAAGTATGTCTCTTATTGGCCAAATAAGGAGAACTTTACACTAAATGTGGAATAATTCCCAAGCACTTGAACCTTTGGAGGCTCTTTTAATTCCCCAAACCAGCTTACTGTCATTCAAGATAAAGTACATAGGGCCTGACATCAGAATAGGAGGTAACATTCATGTGGCACTTACAGCATGATCTAAAATGTCTTTTTGAGTATTATAGACAACTTTCATCACCACCAAGAAAAATTTAGGATTAACACAAATTTAGCTGCAGGTTTTTTGAAGCAGACAATCTATCCTGTACGCTCATTTTTTATTCTCTTACTAGGCTTCTTGCCCCTAGCTGACTACAGGGCACAACATTTGGGAGTCTGCTGCCTCAGTGGAAAGAGGCAGCAGACCTCCTTTCAGAATAAACACCACACTGTATTTTTACAAACACATTTTTGCCTTAAGAAATTTTATTTTCACAATGGATTGACATTTGAAAAAAATTTAGTAATCTATGTGATGACTGTAAAGTACCTCAGTAAGGTTTTTTGTGAACTGCCAATAATACACTGGCTCCTCTTTCAATTAAGCTCAGCTGAAAAGAGCATCTTTTTGACTACTGAGACTTCACACCAACTTCTTGCTACCACCAGCTTATACACTGTATGATACATCAGAGAATGCTCTAGATATTAATCTGTTTTTTTAAGTTTTAATTTTGATATTTTAGTGCACTGACAATATATAGAAGAGTTTAACTACACTGTTGAGATATACTTTTGTCTACACCTCACAGCTGGAAGGATCTTAACATCCAATGAACTGAAGATAATTTTACATTTGCATTTAATTAAAGATCACCAAGTTACAGCATGACAAAAAACTTGATGATGTAGACTTGGTAGCTGTTTCTTCCATTTTCCTTATAGTTTGCTAGAAGCTTTGCTCTGCTTTAAAGGCATTATTTAACTCTACTCTTGCATGTATTGAGGATTATGACGTATTCATCAAAGGGTAAAGGTTACAAAAAAATTCATACTTCTTAAATTATAATTTGGTACAAAGGCAAAAAGGGATTTTTCTGGTGATGCACAAGCTCACAAATACTGATTACAGCACACAAAATTACCTGAAAGGCACAATTCCATGAAATATATTGCATTGCTCTGAGATCCCATCCCTGCTAAGACTGCTAAAAGTGGTCTTCCACTTTACCCACTTCTTCCACTCCTTTCCCATACCACATGCTCTCAACAGCTCCCATTCGTACCTGATCCCCTCAGTGAGCCAGTTCAGTTCTAATACTGTTAGAATTCCAACAGTGGGGCTGAAAGAAGAAAGTTTTCCATATGCTGTGACCCACTCACAGCTCCAGGGGCTGCCCAGGCCTGTGCAGAGGACAGGACTAACCCTCAGATTTGAGCCATTGATTGACCAGGTCAGTCTGGTTTCCAGCACCACACCATGACTCCATTTCTGAAGAAAGCATTTATGATCACTCAAAATTTACTTACGGATTGAAATGTGACAAAAAGTTGGATATACTTTGTTTATATGAAGACTACTGCAAGCTTTTGAAGAGTTTGTTGGGGTGTGTGCATGCTTCAAAAATCCATTAGGAAGGGGCATATTTTTGTCTCCAGATCATAGCTTCCTCAATTTCTTATACAGCAAGAAGCAGGATGAATAATTTGCTTTTGACAGAGGGCAGAAGCCTGCTGTTACCAAATCAATACAAAGCTTGCCTTTTTATCATTTGTATATATGAAGTTATTGATCTAAAAAAGTTTGAATATATTTGCAAATTTAAGTTGAATTTCAAATAAAATGAAGTTTACAATAATTTGATTGCACCTTAAAGAGAAGAGAAATATATTTCTCCCATTTCTCAAATCTCAAGGTCAAGTTTACAACAAAGGAAGTTACCTAACTCCTTCCTTCCAAGAAATGGAGAGCCCATGCACACACAGGCTTCTTATTTCACTCGGAGGACGTAAGATTACTTTCACTTGCAGTTTCTAATCTCATCCATAATTACTGGTCATGTTACCACCATAATTCTTGGATGACCATTACAGCTCACAAGTGACTTTTAGTATGTCAATGCATTGGCATTCACAAACCTTAATGAGCAACTACTGAGATACATTGGCTTTAGGATTTTAATTCCCACAAATATCATTATAATGGCTGCTACCAAGTTGAAAAATTCCTCTATTCAACTAGAAGTTCACAGCCTTAAAGACACTGTGCACTTGTTACGACCTGCTAATTTCTTTCTGACCTTATTTTGCTTTTTTATTCCCCTGAAATTTGTAATAACAAAACAGTAAATGAAAATAGTCCCTTATTCACATGGAACACATTTGCTAACACCACCCATGGGTAAATGGATTATGAATTCCTATCAAATTAACCTTCCCATACATCCAGCCAGATGTTATAGCCACCCAACACAGGTTAGTGAGGGACTCTCCTGAACCAAAGTACTAAAGAGCTTGTAAGCCACAACTGAACCATTTGCTATTCCCACCCAAACCAACACAAATCTGGCAACAACAGGAACCTGATGAAACAGGAGAAACCTGCCTTTCCAAACAGAGGAGCATACCCTAGGCTCCACAGGAAAAAATAAATCTAGCTCTGAGACCAGAATTATATTCACAAATGGATTTTGGTCTATAGATGTCAACAAAAATTCTGTGTTTTGGAAACAGGCACTCCATTGACTGTCAGGAAAGAATTGAGGAATAGAAGTACAGTCTCAGCTACCATCACTGCTTTCTCTGACCACTGTTTGTGTAAAACCTGGAGGTCAGGGCACATCCCACTGACTGAAACAACACAAAACCAGTTAAAACAACATCACCTTTATAACGTGGATTATTTTTACAGGTTATGTTAATTAACAGCAGGTTTAGAAGTTTTGTGAAAAACCTGACGGTTCATGTCAGTTAAATATCCTCTGGACTGTAAACCCAGAAGATTCCAGTGCCATGACAATTCTGGATAATGAATAAAGTATCTTCAAAGATACTTCTAAAGGAGCCCCTTCTAGAATTCATGCTTAAGTGATTTGGGAAGCTAACAAAAATCAAGTTCTCTTCTCTTTCAAACATTATCATCAAGTCAGAAAGAATGGAACTCTGCCAACACCTGAATTGCTGCAGTTCACAACCAAGCATGCTAACAAAACCAACAACTCATCTTCTCCAAGCTTGGTTCCAGGCTCCATAGGGACAGCCAATACTGGATGTGAACTGGCTAAAGCATTATTTTGTGAGCAAGTTAGTGCTGCAAAAATCTGGAAGTTACTTCAGGTTTCACTAAAGACAGATATTCTCAAAAATGGTTTCACAGAAGGCCATGGATTTCACAAACCATGTTCTGAAAGGCAGAGTTTCTTCAACAGTACTAAGTGAGTAGCTGGACCTAGAATTATTTCCAAAAATCATCCCTTCTCACTTAATTACTGTTCTGTATTTCACTAGAAGTATGATATTCTAAAAATCTGTGCTTTTGTTACAATTCTATTTATGTATATGACAAAATATTAACATAGATAATGGTCCTGCAAACTGAACTATTGTAGGCTTGCAGTTTGATATGTGCTTAGATTCATTTCTATGCTATAAATATTGAAAAGCATAAAAGTAAGGTTGAATAGTCTGTAAAGACCTTTACTGGAAACTATCACTGCACAAAGGAAATCAGACCAAGGAGCAAAGGAATCCCTTTAATGAAACTATGAAAGTAAGATCAGTTACTACTGCCTCAGATTCTTGCAAAAGAGTCATAGTCTACAAATCAAATAATGGGGGGGAAAAGAATCCATTTTATTCTAATACTGGATGTTACAAAACACACATAAAGAATCAATCCAGGAAGTTGTTATTAAACTGTAACTCCCTACCACACCTGCACTCTTTACAATATCTCCTTGCATATCCTTGGTTTCTCAGATCCTGCCACAGGATCTGAGAAACCAACATGGTATGTGCACTATTACCGCCCCAAGACCTTGGGGTTGTTTTTCACCAAATACCTAAAGTTTTGTGATAAACCCATCTGATTTCAGTGGTTTCTAGGCTTTATGCACAAAAAAATCCACAAGTGTATTTCCTTGCATGAGACCAGACAGGTGATTTTCCCTATTTTAAGATGCACTATTGATTCATTAGGAGTCATGTACATTGAATGCAATTGGAAAGGCAGCAGAGAAAGTCTTACACCATCACACACAAAAAATGAAAAAGCAAACAAATTAAAAAATGATCACTTATTAAAGACAACGCAAAGAACATTATTTTAAGGTAGCACATTAAAGAATTAAAGAAATTAATTCCAAGAACTGAATTAGACTGGCTATAACTAGAACTCATTTTGCTCTGTATTAGGATGCCAAAATTTAAATATTACTGTCCACACAGTATGGGCTGCAGCAGCTTCCCCCTGCCCCATACCATGCAAGTCACTATTATTTTATTGCCTTTAGAGATTCACACTCAACTTTTGAAGGCACAGCGACAAGGTCTGCACATCTAAACCTAGCAACATCATAAACCCTTGAAGAGGATATAAAGCTGGAATTTTGGTCCCTATTTCTTCACTAAACCCATAACAGGTTTAGCCAAAGCTACTGAAAGATCTTCACTGGGAGGGTGCTCACAACTGTTCAGAAAGTGTGTCCATATGCACCAGAGGTCTCTACAGTGGTGTCCAACATGGACAAGAGTAGGCAGAGATAAAGAATTCTCCTGTCCTACTGACATCCCCTGCAAAACAGCACTGCTGCTGCCCAGCTAGTTTGCTTGGCCTGTGCTTTTACATTGGAGAGCTGCTGCCAAGATGCTGTTCTGAAAACTGCATCTGATCACTTTGTAAAGTGAGGCTGCCAGTCAGAACCCTCTGAGCAATAAAGAGCATTCCTCTCACTGGTGCGTATTCTGTAAAATGAATTATATTAAGATAGTACAACTCAAATGGTTTCCTTTTGCTATGCTGCAATACCGATTTTTGTTCAAAGAGGAAGTGGTTAAAAGAAAGCCAAATAATTTGACAGTAATATAAGATCACTCTTAAATTCACCCATGAGACAATCTTATTAATATTTAACAATTTTCATTTTTCCCCCTAGTATAGTACTAAATCATTTGACCTGTTACTCTGTCTTCTGCTAGAGGTAGACTCACTTCACGGTAAGAAACTTTTCGAAACAGAACTTGACCTTTTTTTATTCCTCTTGACCACCTCTCCTGTCAAGTCTTTTCTATAATGCAAACTTCTTAGTCTCCCATGTTTTTTCTAAGTGCTATATTTAACATCCTACATGTTACTTTGAACAGAAGTTCCTGAAATTCAGTACTGCACTGCATAAAAAACATCTATGAGTATACACTGCATTGGCATCAATATGGGCTACGAAACTGTTCTGCATTTGCCCTGTAACACTGGTCCTCTCAGTCTCTGCCCTACTTATACAGATCCTTTTTTATGTATGACAGGATATAATATAATAAAAAGAACTGAAGTTAATTTGGGAAGAGTAAAGAAACAGAGAAAAGTTATTCATTTATCTTTTAACAACATCCATTTTACCAGCATAACATTATTTTTGAATCAAAGATTGTATCAAGTTGCAATTTGTTACAACACCACACAACCTCCAACATTTTACTATCTTCTCTCAACATAATTAAACTACATCAGTGATAGTAGCTGGAAAAAAAGTCACTCTGACAAATATTAATGAAGAGACATTAAGAGTCGCTGCTTTCAAAATTATGAAACTTGACCAAGAAATAATTTGTAAAAAATGTTTTACCCAGCATGCTATATCATATCAATTAAAACTATTCATTTTCTCTGACAAATCAAGAATTTACAGAGAAAATGAAAGCCAAAGTCCTTTCTCCAGAAAAGAAGAGCACAAGCTGTGATACACAGCTCGGCATCCCCACTTTACCCAATGAGGGAACACACTCTCATTTGCGGTTTTCTTCCACATTTCAAGGAAGTTTGCTTATTCCGTATTTTCCTCCTATTGTTTGTATTCTCAGCTCCAACAAACGGTGTTTACACTGGGTTCACCTCTGCCGCTGAGCTCTTTACAGCTGGAAGCCCGGGCAGGCCTGTAACTCCCAGGAAGCGGCAGGCAGGGAAGTTTTGTTGTTGTTGTGCCGGAGTGACCCTCTCCCGATAAGACCCGCGGGTCAGAACCGCCCCGACACGAAGTTCAAGCACCACTGAGCAGGGCCGGGAGCTCGGGCGGTGCCTTCCCGCTGCGGGGCCGGGGCCGGGCCACCGCTCGCTCCGCAGCCCGCACAGCCCCG